>NW_004624835.1:5296780-5418282 GCF_000247695.1 Heterocephalus glaber | reverse complement strand
AATAGGAAGAAAAGGTCTAAAGGAGTAGGGGAGGTGGGAGGGGTAGGGGAAAGGAAAGAAGGGAAAAGAAAAAAAATATGAGAGAAGGAAAAAAATGGAAACAAAGTCTTTGCAAATAGAGAAGGGTGGAGGGGATGAAGGAAGGGCAGGGGAATAGGAAAAAAATAAGAACTAAGAGACTCATGTAAAGATACAAGATCCCACTGATGAATGTAACTGCACTGTATATCTAAAATGTATCAATAAATTTAATGGAAAACCAAAAACCGAAAAACAGATCAGGACCCACACTCTTCGGAACTCCTTACTGACTGCAGGGCTGCCACTGCCTTTCAGTTCTGCAGGACAAGAAGCAGGCCCCAGAGGAGTCTTCCAAAACCAGCTCCAGCCAGCTCACCAGAGTGCGCCCTGAGGCTTTCCACACCCAAGGGGGAAGCCTTGTAGACAGCTGGCCCCATCCAGGATGTAGAACAAGGAAAGGCTCTCTTGGGTCCAACCCGAATGATGTCCCCTCCCATAATCCTGTTCTCCTGACCCTGCCTTTCTCTCTACAGCACCCCCGCCTGTGTCAGGCCTCCTGGAGTCCCAAGGCCTTTTATTAATTCTCAGTCATCCTCCAAGGGCCACTGAGTTCTCTCCTTCTCAGCCAGCTGCCCTAAGCCTCACTAAGCTGCCAGATCCCTCCATCTCTAGCCTCTGAGGATTCCTTATGGCTTCTACTGCAAAAGGCTTTTATTACCATACTTATTTAGTTTCCCAGGTGACTCTGATGAATAAACAGGCTTACAGAATGCTAGAATAGGCACAAGCCTTGTCTTGTGGTATTTTCCATCCTTCTGAATGACTTCCTGCCCTCAGTTACGTTTATTAAAGGCTGAGAAATGCATATGTGTATTTTACTGCTGTCAAAAATTGCACACGCACACATACACACACACACACACATCCATAACAGCTCCTCAGTGGCCTCAGAACAAAGCCTACGCACCCTATTGTGGTTCCCAAAGCCTCCCGCCAGGGTCCCAGCACCCCTCTCCTCTGCCATATCTCTCCTGCCAGCCCAGTGACACTGCATCGGGCTCAGCTATGGTTGTCTTCCCGGTGTCCCCACCACCTGTGTGACAGCCCCATCCTCACTCCACTGTGACTCCTCTTCATCCTCAGTCCTGCACATTCCCTCTTGGTAGCATTCATCACCATACTGCAGCTGCCAGTTTGATTTACTGCATATTTTCCTACTACCTTATTGCTCTATGAAAGCAAAAAAAAAAGTCTCAACCTGTTTAGGATTACATCCACAGTATTCAATAAATATTGCTGATTATACAAATGAGTAAATGTAGAAAATAGGGAAGCAATCCTTGAAGCACACTGACATATAATATATACGAGTGGAGATACACCGTTCTTTTGCAGTTATCTTTAGAAGATTCTAGGTCTATGCCGCCTGCAGAGGCATGGAGGTGCAGGAGGACTCTCGTGTCCACCTGAGTTCTTAGTCACCCACCCTGGGGCACTCAGTGGTCTTGGTGTCCAAAGAGCTGCTGACTGCGGGCGAAAGCTGAGGAGGTATATGGGACAAGCTGCTCATCAACTCCAAGACTAATTCCAGGAAACCTCCACTCATTGTGCAGTTCAGATAAAAAGGAGCTCAATACTAGGTCAAGTGCAGAACTTTCTCGCAAGACGGCCCAGGCAAATGCAAAGCTAAGAAACAAGAGCAGCTCCCTCTGGTCACTTCGATATAGAAAATACCGTCAGGACCCTCATCGAAGTTACACAAACGGATGTGGCCTTATTCAAGATGAGTCAGGCGGCTTTAAAGGAAGAGGAGAGTTCAGCAGAGAGGTGCCAGGACAGTTCCGAGTCTTAGGACAAGGGTGACAGTGTCACCTGGGAAGTCCCTGTGGATGACATTAAGCTTTCTAATTCAGAAGGTGGAAAATGCAAGATCAAAGTTTTGGATAGTTCAGCAACTAAAAACAAGGAACAGTGAAATAAAAGATCTAAAGAAAACCCAGGTGACACATACCTGCTAATTCTGTGAAAAGGAATATGGTTCTGAGTATTTTGCATTTCTGGTACCTACGGTGCTCTTACATGCTAAAAGAAAAACTTTAGACAAATCTAACAGTGTGAGCAAAGAACAATTATGAATCGGGCAGCACTCAAATTGGAGAGGATCTCAGAACGCTTCGCTGTGTACTGAGGCTTTTATAGCTGAACACAGAAAGGATGTACAGAGATGACTTGATTAGTTACAGTGAGGCCTTCACCTTGTCTGGACATGGTCTCCTCCCCTGCGGGCCTGGGACTGGCTGACACTCAGATGTTTGTGTTTGCTGAAACCCAGCTATTTGTTAGCGAAACACACTCCTCTGCTTCAGCTGTTAAAGATTTTCCTAGTGAGTCAAGTTATATACTGTGATTATATTATACTTCCTTCTCCAAGTTTTGCACAATAGCATGACTCTAGTTAACAAATAGTCATTTCAAAATAACTAGAAGGTTTTCAATGTTTCACCACAAAGAAATGATAAGTGCTTGAAGCAGAGAAAGATATGTTAATTGCCTTGACTTGATCATTACACAATGTTTACAGGTTATCAAAACAACACATTCAGGGCTAGGATTTAGCTCAGTGGCTCTGGCAACTGCCTCACAAGCGCAAGATGCAAGATCCGGAGTTCGATCCCCGGTACCAAAACAAAACAAAACAAAACACATTCAGGGCGGGGATTTAACTCGGTGGCAAGGCGTCTGCCTCGTAAACATAAGGTCCTAAGTTCAATCACCAGTACCAGAAGAAAAAAAGAAAAAGAAAAAAACCCAAAAAAACAAAAAATACATTGCACCCCATAAACCTGTACAATTGTGTTAATGTAAATAAATAAAAAGAAAAAATACACTCTAAAAAAAGGATTACATGACTTAACAAATTCCAATCAAAAGGCTCAAGTTCTAGAGTTAAAATTCTAAATACATAAATTTCCTTTGTTATAATCTACTTTCTTCCATATCTTTGTGGTGGACAAACATGGCATTTTGTTGGTTTTTTTCAAGTTGAATAATGACTGTGCTCACTTGCCTGTTTAAAATGTGAATGCTGTGTCACCCAGTCACAGCCTTTACTTCCAGGGAACTCCCGAGCTGGGCCTCACTTCCCTCTCCTGGGACTCTCCCCTGGAAGCCAGCTCGATTTCCATCGCCCTTTCTGTCCAGTTAGCAACCACAGCCCAACTCCACCCGTACAGTGGCCCCCAGCTTTCTCTGCAAGGCTGTTCTGTTTCAAGCGCACACAGGGCTCTCATTCCTTGCATATTAGGTCACTGAGAAACACTAAGCCCGTCCAGGAAATCTTGGCACAACCTGGCATATTGAAAACATTGGTTATTTGCCCGTAGTTGTAATACTTTCTGACTTTTCAAAAGGAGGGTTCAACTTCAGAGTGTAGAACTGTTTATTTCATCTTACACTGCAACCATGTAATTTATGACTCAGAAACATCAATCCTATGATCATATAATTTTAGAATCAACTGCTCACACAGTTTGATTGAAAATGGAAAAAGTCTATAACGAGTCGCACAGTACAATGCCATCAGGACAAATCTTTTACATGGCCTTGACGGATCTGGTGAATTTCTTCTCAGTTTTAGAACAAGGCTCTAATCCAGTGTGGATTCAAAAACTAGAACATGGTTCGAGGACTCTCTCCCCACCCCACCCTCTCTTTCCCTTTTTCTCTTATCTCTTTCCTCATCTCTCTAAAAGATTAAAACTAAAATATCTCAACAATGTGCAAAACCTGACAAAGGTGAAGAGCATTTATCATGTAAGCCTTTCTGGAGCTGACTCGTTAATGAAAGAGAATCTACTACATCCCTAAGGGACAATCGCTGTTCATGGTGAAAAAAGAAACTAATGCACATGGCTGGGTAAATCTCAGACTGCGCTGCGCAGCACTTCTGGGCACGACAGGGCACGGGCCGGGCCGTCTGACTGCACCAGAGTGGGAGAAATAAGTGAGGCCACACAGGCCCGTGTGGCTTCAGGTACAGATGCCAGTGGCTGAGGAGAGCACATGGGGCTTTCCAGGCGACAGGAGCGCTCTCCAGGAGACTGCAGTGTGGCTTACACAAGTGTACACCTCTGTGCATAGCACTCAAACTGTACACTTACTATCTGTGCATTTCCCTGTAAGTTAGACCCTAATTTGAAGGAGCACTCACTCTCTCTAGGTCATTACAATGTTTTATGAAATAATCCTTGGTCTCTACAAAGTACTGTATCGCTTCTGAGCTGTGTTACCCTGCTCCTCTGCAGCAACTAACTCACCTGGGGAACAATGCTGTGCTGCTGAAGAATCACCTGTGAGGGAAACCATGGGCTGGGGCGGGGGGAAGGTGCACAGTGATGTAGATTTTTCTACTGTTTTTCAATCTACTGGATTTAAAAATGTTTCACAAAAAATATCTTTAAAGTCGTGTGCCATGCATTACGGTTTTCATCCTCTGTGGAAGGAACTGTTACTTCTGCCCGATATCAGCATATCACAGTCACCCACACCACGTGCACAGCCATAGAGAAGCCCGGGGAAGCCCGGCTCGACACTTCTTTTCCACAGGGTTGGCCAGGATCAGGATCAGGTGAAGGGCTCCCTCGAGACCGCTTTGTCAGGAATGTGTCTGCTGGGTGCAACAACAGAAACTGCTAACTATCGAACTTTTTACTGGGCTCCCTAACTCAAAGATTCTTGAGCAGTGTGCAGACAGCAAAAAGGAAATGGAGACTGAGAATCCATGGGTACAATAGGCAGACCAACTTCTTTGCATCTTAGCAGGCTTCACTCAGTCCACATACTGTGCATCTCACCTGTTTGCTTTCCTGTCCGCCTGTTCCCTCCCCTCGGGAAATAAAGGCAAGCAGGCGCTGAGGCGGAGCCTCGGAGGCTCACTCACCTGAGGCTGGCTATGCGCTGCTGCGCCGGCTGGTGCTGGAAATGGTCAAGCCATGGGTGGTGCAGGCAGAAGGGCGTCGAGGGCTGCAGGCAGCATGCGGCCTGGTACGCGGGAGAATGGTTTGCACACGGAGACGCAGAGTACCCTGAGGGCGGCTGCGTGCAACAGGAGGTCGAGGCCGAGGGCGCTGCGGGACCCGCCTCGGGGCTGCCCAGCGGGTGGTGGAACGAGCACGAGTGACCACGCCCACACGCGGGGAGACCTGGAGGCACTCTCCGGCTGTCTGAAGGCAGGAAGGATGACTTCACCGTGCCATTGCGGTGCACGCAGCCATTGGGACTCACTTTTGCTTGGGCCGCGCCTTTGGGTAGGAGCTGCTGGGCGGCGAGGTCTGCGTCCCCGGGCGCCAGGGCACTCCGACTGGAAGCGCCGGTTGCGATGCCGCCATTGCTCAGAAACACAAAATCGGGGCTCCCGTTGCTCAGAGCCATGCTCCAGTTTCTTGACCCTAAGGAAGAAAATGACATGAAATTGTCTAGTTACAAGCAGGCAGAAAATGTGAGGAAGACGAGTAAGGTGTCACAAAGCTCTTTGGAAACGAGGCGTCTGCAGGAGGCGCCACACAGGGCCCCACTTCCGTCCTCCAGTGCCTGCTGCGCGCAGCACCCTCTCCTTTGCCACGACCGCCTCCCCACCCTCCTCTGAGTGAGTGCCCATCCAGACCGCAAGAGCCCACCGAGGAGCAGAGCGGCAGGGACGGGAAGGGAAAGGACACCAACAGTACCCTTCACCTCTCAGCACCGGTGTTGATTCAGGTAACGGCCAGAAGGAAGAGCGGCCTGAGGGTCACTGGCTGTACTAGTTAAATCGTGTGCCTGATCTTAAGAATGTTTTATGTCTCCTGGGTGAGGTGGCACATGCCTGTGATGCCAGCACTCGGGAGGCTGAGGCAGGAGGATCACTGAGTTTGAGGCCAGCCTGGGCTCCATAGCCTGACAAGAAGAAAGAGGAAAGAGGAAAGAGGAAAGAGGAAGAGGAGGAGGAGGAAGCAGCAGAAGCAGCAGCCAGGACGAGGTGGTGGGGACAAATTGAAGAAGAAATGCTTTATGTCTTATAAAAATACCAAGAACAAAATATTTTCCGTCTAAATCACCCAAGAACCATACTAACAAAAGAACATAACAAAGAATAAAAACTAGTCAGCTATGAATTCCTGCAAACAAGATGCAAGTTTTATTCTCTTAATCAATTAATATAATGCTAAAAGTTAATAAACATGCTCCCTAAGATACCCACATGTGTATTAATTTGTTTTCTATGTTACATACGGCACCAACAGTGCTTGCTCATGAGGAAAATCACACTGTGGGTAAGGTCTGCCTCAGGTGAGGTATTTTTTTCCTTACATTTTCCTTCCACCAAAGCGTCCAGAATTCAATACACAGGAAAACTCCTGCTTGAATTACTTGCACCATACTTGACCAGTAAAAGAAATAAACAAAAATCCAGACACGGTCCTCCCTCCCTTCTGGTCTCCCACCATGTCTGAGCAACACACTCACAAAAACCTAGGAATTTGCAGGAAGAAAGCAGTCACCAGACACTACAGCTCTGCTTAACCTGCACACCAAACCCAGGAGAAGGAAAGAAGTCCGTTCTGGGCTCAACTCACCACGGGGGATTTTCATCCATTCCTCTCCTTCTAATTAAACATGCTAATCCTTTGGAAAACAACTTCCCTTTCTTTGTGACCTGAGTCTCACTGCCCCACGTGGCATTTCATTCTTGTGCAAATGCATCACTTTTAGTTCCCTGAGAGTTAAATGGACCCTTGCCCAGCTGAGGGACTTAATCACCATTTATAACATTTTCTTTCCACCGTGGTAAAATGCAGCTGAACTGCCAAATAACTGACTTCCACACGCATTCCTGGAACACAACCCATTCTGTAACCGGGAGACTGTGTGTAATGAAGAAGGAACTGATGGGCGGTGGGGAACAACTTGAACTCTGACTTTGGCCTGTACTGGAAGCAAGCCACACAAGTCTCCTCGGATTCAGTTTCTTAATCATAAAATGGGAACAATCAATTTGACTTCATAAGCAGGTAAGAAATAAGTAAAAAAATAAAAAGCAAGCAGGGCACAGTGGTACATGCCTGTAATCTCAGCACTGTGGAAGGCTGAAGCAGGAGGGTCACCAGTTTAAGCCCAGCAAGACCCTGTCTCAAAACCAAAAAAGACAAAAAAGAAAGAGACAGAGAGAGAGAGAGAGAGAGAGAGAGAGAGAGAGAGAGAGAGGGAGGGAGGGAGGGAGGGAGGGAGGGGGGAGGAAGAGGAAGAGGTGGAGGAGAAGGTGGGAAGGGAAGGGAAGGAAGAAGATGTAGCTTAGTGTGAAGGTTCTGGGTTCAATCCCCAGCACCACAAAAAATTAAATTAAATTAAATAATAAAGCAAACCAGAAACAAGTAAGAAACGTTATGGCTTCTATGTCTGGGATCTATCTGTGTGGGGTCCAGGTGACCCAGAGAATAGCCAAGCTCCAGTCTGAAGTCGAGCTGACACTCAGGCCCATGCAGAGAAAGATCTGTCTTCTTTAGGACTGAGACAAATGGGAGAAAAAATCCAATCAGAGCCAAGGGTGGAGGGAACTCACAGAAAAGCAGACAAGACAGAGAATAAACACAGTAAAAAGAAATGAAAGGACAGAGTTCCTGAGAGACACTGTTAACACCCTTTGCTTGGGCCAAAATGTGGTGATAAATGTACATGTAATGGAATGTGATTATAAATGCAGCGACAACAGTATTTAAAGTGGAAGTTTAAAATAAGTTTGGGGCCAAATATACGGAATAACTTCAAGATAGCTATGCTCAAATCACCTGTTTTCCCTAGGTATGTAAGACACAGGGCTGCCAAAAAAAGTTATTGTTGAGGCACTGGCAGAGATATGATGGGCCCCAAACCACAGATTTTAGTGTATTTCCTGCTGCCCGTGAATAAAATGATAGCATGTTTATGTCCTGAGTGATGTGGTATTTGGGGGCTACAGGGTTGAGGTGGTTAAGTTTAATTGTGTTCACTTCACTGGCTTTGGAGCCAACGAGGGAATTAGTAGAGTACACTTCCCGGTCTGGGTGGTCATGGAGACGTGACCTTGAAGTCTACATCCAGTCCCTGGCCCTTCGTCTCTGGTGCTGTCCCTGCTCTGCTTCCCTGCCATGCATGAACTGAGCAGCTCTGCTCCACCACACCTTTCCTCCATGATGTCTCTGCCGTAGAGCAGCCAACCATGGACTGGACCTCCTGAAACATGAACCTTCTTTAAATTATGGGTGTCGGGTATTGGGTCCCAGGAGCAGGAAAGCTATTACTCTAAAGGGTCTTTGGCTATGAACCATCTTTTCATTATATTTTAATTATGTGATGAGAATATAAAAAGATATGTCTCCTAGTTTGAAAGTCAAAATTATGCTTTAGAATGGCAATGGAGATACAGTATCTGTGGCAGAGAGGTAACAGCACAAGTAAGTATAAGTGTGAAAGCTGACTTTACTAGTCAGCAACTAAGAATCTTGGTCAAGTTACTTGAACTCTCACTGTCTCTCAAGTCTTGGTTTCTTCTTACAGTGAAATCTGTTTTAAATACAAATCTTTAAAAGCAATACAACTACTTAACAAAACTTGGAATAACTTTATACTTTCACTCAGTTCTATGAGGAATTTATGCCTTGGACATCTTTGAATGTGTGAAGATACTACACAGGCAACTGGATGTTTGCCATACCACTGCAGGAATAAAAACCGGAAACAATTTAAATTATCTTCAATGGGGGACTTAAATTCCAACATACTCAAAAATTCTGCACACACACACACACACACACACACACACACACGATGTAAATGTAATGCACTGTAAGAAGTCCAAAGAACATCATTATGTGCAAATAAAACTTCACTGCTTCACAGCCTCTACAGTATGGATCCATGTGGTTAAAAAGGTGTGTGTGTCTATGTGTGTATTTGTGTGTGAGCGTGTGTGGACAGCCATCAGAGTTCTTGTGATCAGAATTACATCCTACTCTCATTTAGAACTCTGGAAATTTACATACATAAAATATACGGAATCATAAGGCCTCAAAGACAGAAAGTGGTGTGTCATTGAAAAATATAATCATCAGATCCACATGAATTACAAAAATTGTATTCATCAACACAGTATGTATCAAACTATGTTATTAACACAATTCACCCAAATGATGCTATCAAACTGTTTAGAGTGCAAATACATCTAAAGAGCATTATGAAAATCTCAAAGCAGCTTCCTGGAATTGGAAACAGAACTGCTCGTCTGGCCAGAAAACTGCCAAGTTAACATAAATGTAAAGTTGAAGAGAATACACAGGTCTGTTCTGATGATCACAGTAACCACTTAACAAAGCCAGCAAAGACCGTAACACACAGCCCAACTGAGCCTGAGGGAATGGTGTCTTCATCCTGTCAGTGATTCTTGGAGTGCACCCTTTGGCATTTCCAAAGTACTCTCATACGCATGATCTCACTTGAGCTGATCTCCTAATAGCCCTCAGAGAGGCAGATGTGGCAGGCTTTGCCACTCCCTGCTGCAAAAGAAAGCTCGGCTGGTGCTCTGAGTAAAGGACCCCGACTCGTGCCAACGCTGAGAGCTCTGCTAAACTGCTCTCGTAAGCCTGGACGGTGTACTCCAGAGGAGAACTTTGCTTTGCCCAAGTTCACAACACTAAGCCTAGGAATAAGTAGCAGAACAGGATCACCAGCAAGACTCCACACCGCGGACAAACAGTTTCTGAGGTAATACTCTGGAGAACTCAGCTTCGCTAGATTTAAACAGAGACCACTCAGCCTGTGCTTCCAAGCACAGGGCTGCCGGGTTCCCGTGCGTCCACCCGCAGGGGCACCTCCTGTGCACTTCACCACATGCGTCTCCTCGCAGCAAAGGAAAGCACACGCGGGAGGCCGCAAAACAGGCCTGCGAACTGGCGGGGTGGCGTACGTACACTGAGTAAAGCACAGTGAGCAAAATGAGTAGGAAAATAGGAACAGCCAAGTGGGCAACAAAGGCCCATTCTTCCAAGTGCAGAGGAAAGTAACAAACTTGAACAGTTCTGATGATTGAGGTTCCCTGTGGCTTAGCTCACGAGACCCACGGTTTTGTGTATGGAAATGACAATGACAGGATAGTAGTCCTTGTAGCCCCTCAGCTATGTGGGCAGAGCCATGTCCAGCGAGCTGGCAGAGCCTCTGCTCTCTCCAGTGGTCCCGGATGTGACAAGCTATGAAGAGACCTCGGGCTTCTCCCTCAGGTATAAAGGTGCCGCGCCCTCAGTCACCAACCATTTTAATATGCAATGGTTCTGCTGCTGTCCAAAAACCATGTCCTCGCTTCTGACCCCAGTACCGCCCTGGCCTGTCAGCATTTAGTGCTATGGCAGAGAATGAATTAGCTTCTCTGAGTGCCAAGAGAAACTGACAGCCACACTACACTGCAGGCATCTTCTGCACCAGGGCTATTAAAGTGGGTGGGTAGGGGCACATCAGCCAGCTTTCATCTCCAGGAATATTGTTCCTCAAAAAGTGATATTAAAAATTGCTTTTTAATCATTTCACTATATTAATCACTTTCCCCACAATACTTCTATGATGATATTAAACCCATTACAGAGAAAACCGAGGGTCAAAAATATGAAAGTAATGTATTCAGATCACACGATCAGGGTTCAAACCCAGACCAGTGCGACTTCGGAAGGGAAGGCTTTCCCACTGCTTCAAGACGACTCCCGGGCAAGGCCAAGTTCAACTCGTGTTTACAGGGTCACTAGAGACTACTGATACCACATGAAAAACACCCTCCGAATTCAGCATGTCCCTAGATAGCTTTAAAAGGTTACAATTCAGCATTCGAGTGTCAGAGACACATTTCACTGAGTTAAGGAGGTGCTACCCATCCACATACTGTATTACACAAACCTGAAAAAGCAAAGCAATGGGTTGATCTTTGTTGTTGTGTAGTATCTGAACCAGTTCAAAATAATGTGATTGTGATCCAAAAGCACAATGCGTATCTGTAACCAAAGAAACAGACACTCACAGGAACTAAAAAGGACAGTCTTACAGAGATGCATAATCTTCTTCCCTTTGGAGACAAAGTAAGTTTTCTTACTTCTCTTTGAGTTCATGAACTTTTTACCATTAAACTCTTCTTCAATAAGAACACATGTAAATATCTGCGCCTAATAACTTATAAACATTTTACACATTGCAAAGAAATACTATACAAAAACAAAGCACTATTGCTGCTGTCCCTGATAAGCATCAACTACAGTAAGTCGGAAGCCATTTCCCAGAGAAAGAACCTGACCACCAACCCTGGCCCCCCATCCCGTGAGAGCTTCGGGCCCAACTGTGCTTCCCGATCCCAGGAAGTAACAGCTAAGCGGCCCTGGAACTTGCAAAGTGAAGACTGTGGCACTTTCCTAGCAAGAACGTACTGTCCGACTCTCAAATCTGTACTGCCAAGTAGGTAGTTTCAACGATAATAAATGCTGCCTTTGAAAATGAAACAAGTCAAATTTGGTCCATAATCTTAATATTATTATGTACATAAATATATTGATAAAGATTTGAAAATGATAAATAGTAAACATTTCTTTTTTAAAAAAACTACTCATGATATAGTTTAGTAATACAGAAGAAAATTAAAACTGCTAGGTAAGTGCTGCCCCCCATATTTACAACAAAAATATGAAAGTAAAATAAATTTAGGAAGATATTTTAGTGTGTATACCCTGCAAATCTGAAAATCCTGAATTTGTTAAGAGCTCCAGTACTTCAGAAAGGGCGAGGTTGTCAGAGCAGATCCTCCCATCTGTAGGAGTGAGAAAGAAACTGCTGAGTGGTAGAAACATCAACTTCATTTTTCTCATTTTGATTTATGTACAATGTATCTCTGGTAACAAGTCCACATGGGAGGAGTCATATGGGTGTAAAATAAAGTTTATCTTTTAAAATCTGGGATAAATGATGTCACTTACACGATCATTTAGTATAAACCTTTGTCTTCCTCAATACATATTTCAAGAGCACTATTGCTATATTGCAATTACTAAAGCAGTTCTCAGACATTTCTTTTCAAAATTCATTCATAGAAACATCAGTCCATACAATATTTAGCTCTGCTTTACACACTCATGTTGTGTTATATACATAAACAGTTCTGGGGGCCACAAGAGGCAGACTTCTTACATATTTGCATTTATATTTCAGGTGGTTTAAATCCTATTAGGGTGCACTAATATGTTTTGAAGCTTCAGTATGGAGAATTATGGTAATTTGTATAACCAAGAATATACAAAATAAAATTAGAGAAGCTTTTTATACTCAGGAATGTCAAACAATGGTCATTTAAAACAATTCTCCCAAGTCCCCTGATAAGTAGTTACCTAACCCAAGAACAAACCAAGACATTTACCTAGACTCTGCTACACATCTTGAGGGGAATGCAATAAATACAACAAATACTCACAAAATTACAAATCTATTCCACTGGTCTCCACTGTGGCTGCACATTAGCAATGGTTTGGTAATACATTAAAAAGAAAAATACAGAAAGCCCTGGCCAATGGTTCTGGTTTAGCTCACACTGTAATGTTGTGGACATCAGCGCTGTTTAAAAAGCTCCCTGGGTGCTTCTAATGTGCTTCCAAAGCTGTGAATCACTGGTTTTATGTAATTAATCCACATTCATTAATTAATTTTTACAGTGCTGGGGATTGAACTCTGGGCCTTTTGTATCCCAGGCAAGTGCTCTACATTCCCTGTTTTAAATTTTATTTTGAGACAAGGTCTATGTAAATTCCCCAGGCTGGCCCAGAAGTGGTGATCCTCCTGCCTCCCCCTACCTACCCAGTAGCTGGAGTCACAGGTGTGCACCACCGTGTCCCCAAATCCTCACAATTTTTAAAAGCAAGCAACTGCCACACTATTACACTTCAGAAAATACTGCTTGAGATGCAAAATACAGACATTTGGCCCTGGAATTCCATGGCTCCCATGCTGGAGAGGACGTGCATGATCTCCACGTTTTCCTGTGATGGTGACAAGTTTCACCTGTGCATTTCCTGTGCCAGAAGGGTAGCAGCAAGGCTGGGGCCTTCATGAGACACGGACGCAGCAGAGACAGCAGGGTGAGTGTGCAGAGATGGGCTGCGCTGCCACGAAGCCCGTTACTTAGGCACCTTGGGAAGACAGTGGAGGAAGTGGCTAACTTGCCTCGGGACTTCCTTGGCTCTCGCTCTGGGGAGAAAGCGTGACCTACTTCGGCTCAGTCTCCGACTTGCACCTCCCGGACAGGAGAGCAGGTCGCCCAAAGTTCCAGACTGGGGTGGGTGGGTGGGCTTCTGCTTCCACCCCCACACCTTGAACTTCTCCGGTCTCAGGCCAGACAGTCTGCAGACACGAGCCTGCTCTCCAGCTTCCCATGCCCACAGCTAACCGCTACAAGATGTGTGGGTAACAAACAGGACCCTCAGGATGGGACAGCTTTGTCTTTAGGTCATGAGATTCATCTGAAACGATTCTGCTTCAACTAAAATTGCAGGCTGGACAGCTTTGCAACTGAGCAATCTATCTGCATCACCACGCTCCTCCTAGCAGCCCGGGCGCACATCTCAGAGCTCAGCTGACTCTTCTGAACAGATCAAGAGCACACCTAGGGACACCAGGAGGCTGAGGGCTTCGAGTCTCCCTCCAAACCTCAGAACAGCAGCTCACAGGCAAAGAGTGCCCCTGAGATCAGCCAAACCATGAAACTTCTTCCACTTACTGTGAGACTGAAGAATGTGAGGGACTTTAAGAACGTCCTTCATAAAGCCAAAACCTGAGATCAGTCACTATAAAGTACTTAGAGGCTGTCTGACTGAGATGCTGATGTGTTTTGTTTTAATGCCACACTGAGATTATCCAAACTTTCCCACAAGCTTAAGTAATCACACCAGGCCCCACTCTCTGCTGTCCGGTCTAAGAAGCAGCAAGTCGCATTTCCTATGGCAGCTCCCCAAGTGGACCCCCTGTAGAGCCCAGCAGGGCCGCCTGGCGGGGACCCTCCAGCCTACCTGGCCACTAGCGGAGCATCCCTCAAGGTGCTTGTGTGAACTGCAATTAAAGCATCCTTTACTTAAGGGACTCCAAGAGTTCCTTTAAGTTTAGAAAAACACTGAATTTATAAAGGCTTTCTTCTCACTTGAATGGGATCTGAAAATTAACTTGTGTAAAAGTGGGAGTGCAATTTTCATAATTTGTTTATTCCTTACTTAGATTATCACTATAAACTCTCATGAATTCTGCTATATCCTACCAGATGAACTGTAGTTGCATTTACCATTGATGTGGGTTTCTTGTTTGCTTACAAAGGTAATTAAATCTTACCTTTCAGTTAAATAGATAAAGTCTTATTTAGCAATCATATAAGAAGCAGCTACTATTTCCCTTGTGAACAGTTTTCTTACAGTCTAAATATGTGATCCTAGAATACATGAGCCTGTTTAGCAGTGATTGAAACAAAAAAATAGAAATTAAGATGGAGAGAACAAAGAGCCACTCTATTCCCCAAGGCTGGCTCTTCTAATTTACCTTAGTCGCTCCATTTTACTTTTTTTTCTTCCTTCCAAAAGGCTGATAGGCTAAGAAGTTCATTTTCTTGATCTTAAACAACTCAGTTTTATTTCCTCTGCTAGGCTGTGATGGGGAATTATAATGCTTTCAAAGTAGAAACTGTTCCTATGGTCTGTGCACCAAGGCTCTCTTCATCCACAGAGTTTAAGATTCACACAGTGAGAACGCTCAGACCCGACTCAGATCTCAGAGCAGCTAGGACAGAAGTAAAGAACTGGGCACAGCTAACCCTGAAAAGTAGATTTCCCAGGAGTGGCCAGAAAGGGCCGAGTGGTTCAATATAAGATACAGGACAGGTGGGGTTAGAATTAAAAGTTGGATGAATCCATTTTATAATTCAGATCATTTTCCAGACTGAGGCAAGGTTGCCACATATTTCTAAATTGCTTTGTAGGTTAATCACTGCAGACACGTAAACATTATATATTTTTCATAATCAATGCAAATGGTTCACACTCACAATTCTAAAACTAAAGTATACAATGTAAAGTATATGAAGTACAAAACATATACCAGTATTCTGCCTTATTTTTGTACACTAAAACAAAAAGTTCCAAAGGAAGTATAATCCAATAAAATATTCCAATATTCATATTTTGGCAATGAAAGCATTCTATGATAGTCTACTGAAGATACGAAAAGAATGCATGTGTCAGCAAATATTAAAACCACGTGAAGTAATAAACTCACTGCCTAGCCATGAGACCCTAATTGTTTAAAGCTTATTTACATAGCTTAGTGATTTCCCAGCCATCAGCGGGAACTGGAACTTTCTTAATTGTAAGTATTATGATCTAAATTATACTACACTTGATCTTAACCAAAAGGCCGAGAAGCGATGTGCTGAGTCAATTATAAAGCACATTCTCTATCTCTTGCACTATCACTGAAGAAAGGTATTTCTGGTCAGTCAGCAACAAGGACAAGGATCATACTTTGTTTTCACTAAATTTTTCTGTTCTGTTTTTAATTTATATTTTATTGGAGCCGTGGATTTAGCTCAGTGCTGCTGCCGCCTGCCTCACAAGTGCAAGGTCCCGAGTTCAATCCCTGGTACCAAAAAAAAAAAGGTTATATTTTATTACCAGACATAAATATGTTTCACAAGGTAAACTAGTTTGGATTTTTCTACTGGTCATATAAATTACCATTCTCTTTTTGAACGAAAACCAACACAGGAAATACAGTACTAACTTGTAATGTAATAGTAAATCCAACCCTACTATAACTATCATTGTTATAGTTCAAGTTCATGAATGCAGACGCATCTCAACACTGCTGGATGTTGTGCTCCAAGCTGTGCGTGTGAAATGAACTCCATAAGAATTAAAGCTGCTGCAGAAGCATAGTTTCCAAGTGGGTATCTTCCCAAACTTCTCTGTACAGGCTGGAAGACGGTAGTGTACTGCATTCTCAAAATACTTAATTTACACAAGTACCTAACAGTGATTCCTATGATTCTGGATCTATTTTTCTATAAAGTGGTCATGACAGAAGTACACATTTTCAAAATCTTCTGAGATAGGCTAAAGAAGAAGCTTGAAGTACAAAGCAACACAGACTACTTTAAATCTTAGGTTTCCTGTCAACTACATAAAGAAAGCACATTTTAATGAACTACACTACTTTACAGAGCTAGACGATAAATTCAACAAACATAAGACTTTAATGCACTGAAATGCCATCGCAAAGCTTACACTGGACAAAGGTGGCCTGCGATTTCAAACATAAGCCTAGAAACAAAATGTAGTTTTAAAGTCTTCCAAAACAGCAAACACACACTCATATGGAGGCCAGAATAAATATACTACCTTTCTGTTAAAAGAGGCGACCTCTGGCTCAGTCCAGTCTGCGGAGCCCTGCAGCAGCCCACAGCCTAACCAGCTGCGGAGGGGAAAGGCCCGGCGGGAGAGGCCAGGCTGAGTGACGCTGCGGCAGGCTGGCCGGCCGGTCTGCTGTCCCGGGACAGGACGCGCGTTCCCCACTGGCCCTGGCCCGGCAGGCAGGAGAGTGGGTCTGCTCCGCGGTAACAGCTGGCCTCCTGAGGGGCTCGGTCCCAGCCGAGGTCAGCAGCCAGGATATGAAGGTGACATGTAATTTCTAGCCTTCCTCTCCTCCAGGGAAACTGCGCCCAACCAGCGCTGTTTTCAGTTATAAGGTCCTTTGATCTTTTGGATTTAGAGTTACTTAGTAGAGTAAAGCCATGTTAGCTGATATTTGCTTGCTTGGCCTAACGTAAGTGTTGCAGATTCAGTTTTCTGACACACAGGGCTACTACATTTAAACTAACACAAATAAACATGGGCTGTGCTCTTTCCAAGTTCCCGGGATTCTTCCCTCTTTCACAACTGGCTCTTGAAACCCTCCCTGCTTTGGGGCAAAAGTTCATAGTTCTGTAAGACACAGCATCTTCTTACTAAACAAAAAATATTACTCAAAGCAGTTATAAGCGTATTTCTTCAATTTTCCTAAACAAAAACAGCAGTTTGCTAAGTGGATTTAATACTTAAAAAAAAAACAAACAGAGATGGTCCTAATAATACTAGTATTTAAAATTCTACAACTACAACATTAAAAATCCTGTTTTAAAAACAACATTAAACAACATTAAAAACATTAAAAGCCCTACAAACAAATGCTTTAAATTTACAAATGACATACCTTAACAAATAACGTGATAATTTATTGAAGCCATGAAATCTAAATCTTCAGGACTTTTAAAAATAAAAATTTGCAGGCCAGGGCTTTAGCTCAGTGGGTTTCGCCGCCTGCTGTGCAAGCGCAAGGACCCGAGTTCGATTGCTGGTACCCCAAAAATTAATAAAAATTTAAAAATAAAAATAAAAATTTGCAAACAATCCTTCTAGTAGGATATACTGATTAATAATATGTAGAGTGTATTTCAGAAATTTCATAAGCACAAAGAAAAAATTAGACTTCATTAAAAAAATTTTTACAGATCAAAGGACTTAACAAGAAAGTGAAAAAAAAACTCATAGAATGTGAGAGAATATTTTCAAATCATACCTAAGTGTGTGGTATCTGGAATATGTTTTAAAAGATTCCCACAGTGTAACAATGTAAAAGAGGCAAAGTTTTTGAATAATTCTCCAAACAAGATATGAAATGGCTATTATGCCCATGAAAAGATGCTCAACTTATTAGTATCTGAAGGAGACACAAATCAAAACCACAATTGATACCACTTTACCCCTAGGATGACCATGATGAAAAAGAAAACAGAAAAACAGCCAGGAGCACAAGTGCTGTCATGGAGCGGAGACTGGAACCCTCTCAGCTGCAGGGCTGTCGGTGCTGCGTCCACTACAAGGAGCTCTGCAAAACATCCGACACAGAACTGCCCCTGATGCTCCCAGGACACTTGCTCCTCATCATTTGTGGATCTCGTATTTGTGAATTTGTCTAGAAGCTGTCATTTGGCCACGCTAACTACAGGGGGACAAACACTGAGTCGGTGCAATTCAGCCACTAAAGTAACAAAGTGGTAACACATGTTGCAACAGAGATGAAACTGAAAGCATCATGCTAAGTAAAAGTCAGAAGCAAAAGGCCACATACCCTATGATTCTATTTATATAGAATATCTAGAACAGGCAAATCCACAGAGATAAGAGGTGAATTAGGGGTCACCAGGAGAGGGGTGGGGTGTGACTGCTAACAGGTATGGGTTTCTTTCCAGGAGATGAAAATAAAAATGTTCTGGAACTAGCAGGGATGGGTGCACAGCCCTGGGAATACACCACAAGCCACTCTACATTTTGCTATAATTTATATCCAATTAAAGCCAAGAAAGCCATGAAGTTCCATCATGGTGCAGTGGCCCTCCGCTCGGCACACAGAAGCCCCTGGGGGCCGTGGGCCGCAGGGCCGGGTCCCCTCCCCGGGGCGCTGGAGCTGAAGGACTGGGGCAGCCCTGGGACTCATTTTCTCCCAAGTCCTTAGTGATGCTTTCCTGCGGGTCTGGGATGCATGTTGGAGACAGTGTCCTGCAGGGCAGGAAGATGCCTTTCATGTGTTGCTTCTAAATTCATCTAAAACAGAGCCAGTTTGGGGGAACAAAAGCCAAGGAGAGGGAGGAAGTGGAAAGGAGAAATATTTACTTGAAATATATTTTAAAAGTCTGAAATCTTAAATATGCTGATTTCATGTCACCCAAAGTATATGCCAAATACTATAACATCTAAAAAACCCCCAAGACAAAAAGGAATTTATGAAGTAAAAAAAAAAAGAAGGTGCTGCTGCACCGGGGATTTAGCTCAGTGGTTCCTCTGGCTGCCTCATAAGCACAAGGTCTGGAGTCCGATCCCTGGTACCAAAAAAAACCAACGAAAAATTAAGGCACTGTCACATTCCTTGGTCCTTTGCACAGTACTCTGGCTCAGTCTGTTGAAGAGGTTAATTCTATTTCCTTGTGTTTGTCCTTGCAAGAAAAGCAAACAAAGGTCCTAGAGTTGTGGATCCCATAAATTACTTTAAGAAACTCCTTAAATTAGTGAAACCAAAGACCTGAATCTTTACTCACAAACTTGTATTTATTTACATTTTTTAGCAGTTACTGCTTTGTGCATCTAATCACTTTATTAAAAACAGGAGGTCCATGTAAAAACAGACAATTCAAAGTACACTTCTGGTATTCTCACATGGTACACGTTACTGCTTCATAAAGTCATCATGGTTATTCTCAATCATTTCAGTATGTTTCTCAATGTATCGTTCAGATGCAGAGGAAAGTGATAGCGACTTTACGGAGTCCTACAATTCTCTGAAAGCAGTGCTTCGTGTAAAAGGTATAATCCAGGCATCTTTCTTCATTACTGGAAGCCAGGGCACAGGGGCAGGAGCTGGCAGGAGAACCACACTTGGCATTTTTTAAAGAGTGAAGATCACAGCTGCTGACTAACCAGTTTTCTCCCAACTGAGCCTCGACCGAAACATTAATTCCAGATTTTGTTATACCTATTAACTAAGTCCTGTCTATTGACCTTCTTTCTTAGTGGTAGATGTCAGAATTCTATGAGTGAATAAACGGCGATCTAAGGTAGACAGGAGACTAATGCTTCGGCGAGATGATTTTTCTTTCAGGGTGCACAGTCAAGTTGATATTTAGTAATCTGGAAGCGCAAGTTCAGAAACTCTAACCTAGGACGGCTGCACAGCCACATTCTGCCCAGCACTTAGTGCTTCTGAGGCTCAGGTTGCCTCCGGAAGGGGACGCTCCTTGAGCCACTGCCCAGAACAGTCTGGAGGCGCAGTCTCAGCTCCACTCCAGGCGGGGGGTGGGGGGACCCTAGCACTGGCCACACAGCCCAGAGACCACCTTCTCCTAGGCACAAAATTCAAACACGGGGACAGAGGATGCCACAGGCTCTAGCTCAGGTTCTATGAATTTAGATGTCACCATATAGGAAATAAATTCCAGTTCACAATTCAAACTTGTATTATTTAAGAAAAGATACAGCCTGAACTGCATAGTGAGACCCAGTCTCCAACAAACAAACAAACAAACAAAAAGAATATATAACATAAATGTGTAGTGTAAAATAAATACTTCTAAACTGAATAACCCAATTGAGAAAGGACTATTTTCAGTTATTTTTGATCTTCATGCGCTGCTGACCACCAGTGTGCTGTTTATGCCAGAAATAATCACTTTTTACAATTTTATGTTTCTTTCTAGTTTTTATGATTTTTACCACATGTGTCTGTACCCCTTACATGTTTTGGCTTTGTACATATTATAACATTTTATAATTACAGTCATACTACTTGCAAAAAAAGAAAGAAAGAGAGAGAGAGACAGAGAAAGAAAGAAAGAAAGAAAGAAAGAAAGAAAGAAAGAAAGAAAGAAAGAAAGAAAGAAAAAAAGAAAGAAAAGATAACACATTCAAAGCTGAGTTACCGAGTTCAGAGCAAAGCAAACTGGGGCAAAAGCAAAATCACACCGGGCTGCTGAATCCCGTGCCGTGGGCGTGGAGATGCGCTCGCCTGACAAATGGCACTTCCTGCACCGTGGCTTCCTTCCTGCCCATCTCTACCTCAAACCATCCAGTCATCGCACCCGGGAAGCCCAGCCTTGACAGCTCCGGGTCTGCTCCTCGGCCTGCCCACGACCTCCGCTCTAGGTCTTCGTCCACGCCGCTCCCACTCCTACCTGCTCGCCCTTAGAAGGAAGACCTCCCCTAGGCTTGACCCTGACGCTCGTGTCACTCCCTTTTCCTTACACAACCACCTCCTCCGCTGGGCCCGCCTGTGCTCTGCAGCTCCGTCTTCCTCCTCTCCCGCACTCCCAGACAATCGTCACGCTTCGCCCACTCTGGTGCTTCTCTTCCTACCATCTTACCTACCGCCTAACAAGGCTTTCTGCAGACATGAAACCCAACAGCCCCTTTTCTTCCTGCCTTCTCATCTCCACGCCTCTCTTGCGTTCTAACCCCCCCTTACCCTGTGCCATCTTCCCGGCGGACCCCGAGTTCTCCGGGCCTGGCTCCAAACCTGGCGGTCCCGTCCTGGCGCTCTCTGCGCTGCTCCGCCCGGGTCATCACACTAAGCTGCTGCTCAGAGCTGAGTCCTAGGCCACGTCAAGCGCACGTCCTGCCAGCAGCTCAAACTCCATAATCTACACTGTATTCATCCTTCCTGTTGTTTCTGCTTCTATCCACTCTCAATACGGAAGCCGGAAGTTCTCCCTGAAACACTTCTCTGCTGGCCACTGACTTGCCTCCCGAGTGCTGCCATGGTCACCCAGTCCCACCCTGCACTCCACGGCCTCCGCACCTCTCAGTTCACTTTTCCCTGACTCGCAGAAGCTGCCCGCAGATGGGGCCCATCTGCGGCTTCCTGCCTTTCCAAGCTACGTAAAGGACAGCGGCTGGGTTCACCACCCATCGCGAGGGGCAGAGCCCAAGACTGGCTGCCTACACCTACTCCATCATAGTTTTTTTCCTTGGCAGTAGCAGAAGTATTTTGAAACAACAGAAAGCAAGCCACTACATGTTACAGCCTACGAACTTTCTGCTTGACTGCAAATTCATCTTATTACACCAAATTTGATTTCTGTGATAGAGTGTCTTCAAAATAAGTGAATTTGGGAAACCTTCGTTTTTATTCCTTGTATCTCTGACTAAAAACTAGGAAATCATATGCATTTCATCAATAATAGAAAAGGTATTTTTCCATCCATTTGTTTCATCCAGAAACAAATTTACTTAATACCAACCCATAAACCAACAAAAATTTACCAGACCAGAAATGGGCACATACTTTAAAGTGGAAAGCAAGGAGATTAGTAAGTCCATTTTTCTGAAAAGAAAAGAATCTTAAAATGCTAACCAAATCCCAGCCCTCCTTAATCCAGACAAATATTAACTATTAAAAAACTTTTTTAAGTGTGAAAACTAATTCAAGCAGGTCAGTTTATTATGCATCCCGCACTGGGATTCAGGTGAGCACTGCTTTGGATAGGAGTCTTCTCCCATACAAGCACAGGGTTGGTTTAGAGGAGAACAAAAATAAGCTGAATTGTTTCAGCCATAACAAAATAAGTAGACTGTATGTAGATCATCTAAAAATATAGTCTTGTGATTCACAAGGGTTTAAAAACAAAGCATAATGTATTCATAGAGTCTGGAGAGTTTCCAAAATATTTTTTGGTTTACAAAATAGGATTTCAAACTGCGGTATTTGACAATAGAAGCTCCTGGCAGGAGATCTCCTTCCGAGATGAGGACCACTTGCCTTTACTCTGGTCTGATTAGAACATTCTCTTAATGGTTTCAGTTGTATTTTGTTACCAGACTTGGAACCGAATCTAAATGAATGTGCTAAAGCATACATTAAGGGAATTTATTACTAACAAACTGGTATTTTCCGTAAATCTTTGAATATCCATGGATAGTTACACTCACTTTCCTTGCAGGTTAACTTCCCAAAGGGACTGCACAGGAAAATAAACGCGTCAGCTGCACTGTCACCGCCCCCATGCTGCAGGCTTAGATGGAGTAATGCTCCGGTGCATGTCTCTGACTTAAATTAACTTCTGTGGAAAAAACAATAAAATTCAACTCCCTTTTACTTATTTATATTTTTTGTAACATGTGGTAATATTATTTTTGGTAAGGAAAAAAACCTCAAACTACCCAAACTTAAAGGTAGATGTTAAGAGTTTGTTATTCCGCAAATGCAGAGGGAGTTGTTTTATATGTTGAAAACATGTGCATTAGTTATTTAGAAGTTCAAACAGTTCAAAATTGTGAAAGTCATTTTTTTTCTTTGGCTTCAAAAATTTGTTTATATTGGGCCGGGGATGTAGCTCAGTGGTTCTGTCGCCTGCCTCGAAACCTCTAGGACAAGAGTTCGATCCCCAGTACCCCCCCCAAAATTTTTTGTTTATATGGAATAAAATTCTGTAAGATGGCTGTAAAAGGAAATAAGATAGTAACAAAAGGGGAAGGAGTACTTTTTTTGTTTTTAAGTGAGGGTCTCACTTTGTAGTCCATGCTGACCTCACTCACTATGTAGCCCATGCTGGCCCTGAATTTGCGTGATCCTCCTGCCTCAGCCTCCCAAGTGCTGGGATTACAGGTGTGTACCACCACACCTAGCTAAGGAATAAGATTTTTATTCATGTTAGAATTTTAAAATGTGAAAAATACACTAGAATATTTTATTAAACCTCTTAAAAACTATTTGAAATATCCCAATATAGCAGTATTGTTCTGCTCAAAACATAGGCCTGGCTGAAAGAACAGATTTATAAAAAGGATACACAAGAAAGTAGTATTAAGTCTTAGAAGGTAAAAGGCTATCTTAGTATTTAAGGACAGCATGCTTTAATCTGCATTTCTCTGATGACCAAAGGTGCTGAGATTTTTTCCTGTACTTATAGACCCTTTGTACTTCTTCTTTTGAGAAATGCCTATTCATTTCAATTGCCTATTTTTTTGACTGGGTCTTGCATTTTGGGGAGTCTAATTCTTTTGTTATGTTTTTGGTTTGGTTTTTGGTTTTTCGAGGCAGGCTCTCCACTTAAGTTCAGGCTGGCCCTGAACTCAAGGTGATCCTCTGGCCTCAACCTCCTGAGTGCTGAGATTACAGGCTAGCGCCACCACGCCCAGTGGGAGTCTAATTCTTTTGAGTTCTTAAATATTCTAGATATTAGCTCTCTGAGGAGTAGCTGGCAATTTTTTTTTCCCATTCTATAGGTTGTCTCTTCACTCTGTTGGGGGTTTTTTGCTGTGCAGAAACTTTTCATCTGATATAATTCTATTTGGCGATTGCTGGTGTTATTTCTTATGCAACTGGGGTTCTGTTCAGAAAGTCCTTCACTGGCTGGGGTGGTGGTGGTGGTGGTGGTGGTGCATCCTCTAATCTCAGCACTGGGGAGGCAGGAGTATCGATGTGAATATGAGGCCAGCCTGAACTATATATGAGACCTTTCCTCGAAAATACAAACAAAAAAGAAACTCCTTGGCTGTGCCTAGACTTTATGAGCTTTAGCCATTTTTATCTTCCAGCAGGTTAAATGCTTCCCACTTTATGTCTCGGTCTTTGATCTATTTTGATTTGATTTTAGTACAAGGTGAGAGATATAGGTCTAGATTCATTTTTCTTCATGTAAAGCAGTTTTCCTAGCACTATTTGTTAAAGAGGGCTACCTTTTCTCCTGTGTATATTTTTGGTCAAAGATCAGCTGGCAGAATGTGCCTAGGGTTGTTTCTTCATCCTCAGTGCTGTTCCACTGATCCCCATTTCTGTTTTTTTGCCAGTGCCATGCTGTTTTTATCACTGTAGTTTTTGTAATACAACCTGAAATCTGGGATTGTGATGCCCCCTGCTTTGCTCACTGCCTAGGTTTGCTTGTCCTGCTCTGGGTCCCTTCTGATATACAGGTAACAAGCACTGGTCTTAGGAGGTAAAAGGGTATTTAAGGGCTGAATTTGTGAAGCAATACCAAAGGATATGGGCATTCTGATACTTTAATTTCAGAGGGATAGCAACAAAAAATAGCTACCAAAGAAGCACTTTAGTGGGTTTCTTAGTCACTTTCCCCTTGCTGGGACACAATTACCCAACACCTTCAGCCCACAGACAGCTGGCTCCAGGGCAGGGAAGTCAGGGTGGAAGGGTCTGCCAAAGGACAGCGTGAGGACCAGGAAGCAGAGCAAGAAGGGAGCAGCCAGGGAGAAGCCCTTCTGGCCACCTGGGGCCTGGCCTCCTCCAACAATGCCCCACCTCCTAACAGCAAGTCAGCTATGAACGCACTGAGGAACACAGTGTCCCTAGAGCACATCACCTCCCGAAAGCCTCACCTCTGAGTCCACAGAGTTTGGGGTACATCTAGAGCCAAACCCTAACAGCAGGTCATGTGTCTCTGTTCCAAGTTATGTTAGCAGCAAGATGACCTTCGCCTTAGAAACAACAAAATAAGAACCCAAAACAACCCACATAGAAAAAGGGATATTTTTCACAAAGCTGTTGGTAATATTCACTGTTTACACCTTGCAATGGTCTGGCATTGATGGTGCCTTATAGTACAAGAGAATGAGAGACCAAAAAAAGAAAAAAAGGTTGAGCCACTGAAATGAAACCAGCAGTTCTCTGTTTTGCTCCTAAGTTAGGACACTTGCCTTCAGTCACCCAATGATATTTGCTGGCCTGGATATCTCAATGACCAAGAATCCCTAAGGGAGCACCCTATTTAACCCCTCAAATCCCAATCACACACCTCTTCCCACCTTTGGGGTACCCTCCGCCAAGGGCAACACCTTTGTCATGCACATCCACACCCTGCTGGCTACACAGGGAAGCAAACCCAACATCCAGCTGGAGCTCAGATCCCCGCACAGGAAGAAGTAGAACTGTCACAGGTCTCTAAAATAGTTTCCAATCTTGCATAAAGCCAAAATGATACTTTTTACTTACATCAAAGATGTCTAACTTTTGTTAACATTGCATTTCCCAATCTCTGATTATGTTTGCAGTGATGGGCACTGTGTTCGTCCGCTTTCCATCAATACTTGAGGGAATCCATTTACAAAGAGAAACCTCTGATTTTAGTTCACAACCCAGTAGTTCCAGCTCCTGACTGTTCCAGTTCAGCACATCATAGTGGGGCTGCTCACCTCATGGTCAGAGAGCAAAAGAGAAAGGGGTGACACTCTGTTAGTTAGCTGATCATCACGGTGACAAAATAACTGACATAAATAACCTAAAGAAGGAAAGATTTACTTTGGCTCATGGTTTCAGAGGTTTCAGTCCATGGTTGCAGAGTAGAAGAAAGCTGCTCACCTCATGGTGGTCAAGAAGCAGAGAGGGAGCAAAAGAGACAGGAAGGAAGGGGTGGGGACCAGATACAGTCCCCAAGGCCACGATCCACTCCCTTCAACTAGGCCAGCCCCACAAAAGTGTCATCAAACTGTGATCTCATCCATGGATTAACCCACAGATGGAAGTTAGAGCTTGCTGGATCCATTTGCCTTCTAAAAGCCCCACCCCTGAACACAGGCACCTTTAGATCTAAACCACAACACCTCCAATGACCTAAGATCCCTGCTAGGTCCCACCTCTTCAAGAGTCCATCGCCTCCCAGCAGCACCAAGCCAGGACCAAGCCTTTAATATGCGGCCTCTGGACTACCTGCAGCTGCTGTGGACACAGGCTCACTGACCCAAGCCTTCAGGACACTGAGCTGAACCCAGCCTGTTACTACGATCTAAACTGCCCGACACCTTCATACACTGCTGAAGACTGCTGTACGGGACCTCCCATCGCATTCCCTAGTGGGGTGGCCGGATACTCATGACAGACAGTGTTTGTCACATCTGTTGTCACAGTGACACACTGGCACCCATTCCAAGAGGCTAAGCAAGGTGGGTGCGAAGAATGAAACAGGAAACCTGGTCCTGGAACCTGTGCCATCTTGCTGAAGGCAAAGCCCCACGAGCTGCTCCAGAGAAATCTGCAACCCAGATAAATCACGGAGCGACACCAGGTCACAAGAGAAAAACAATTTTCAGTTCCAGCTACAAACCATAAAATGACTATCCTTTGGGTGTAATATATTTTCAAAGTAATTAAATCTTTATGTAGTAATACATGTTTATTTCTGGATCCTGGTAATAGTTTTGAAAAGTTCAACTGAATATTTGTACAACTCTCCCTAAAAGGGCTATTATTTTTCAGAAGTTCCTTTTAAAAGCTTAAATCTTGGTCCTTTTGATCAAGACTAGCTTCAAACAGAGGGACAAGGAATTCTAAACTACTTGAAGAGTTTCCAAGCTTCACACAAGCTCGAGTAAGAAAAACACGTAACAGTGTGGGTGACAGGAGCCAGCCTCACCCCCTTTCTGGTTTAGAATATGTCTGAGGAGAAAAGGTATTCTCATGCTCAGGTACAAATGTGGGGATAAAGCACGTTATCACCACTTGGATCTGAAGTGCCTCAAACAGGAAGTGTGAATCAGAAACTGTACAGCAACAAGGAGGACCTCAACCTCAAATTTTATACAAGTTATTCCAATATAAATACTAATTAGAGATTCCTTTACTTTATCCCTGCAGCGGGGGTGACTGGACCCAGAGCCTCGCTGAGCCGCCCTCCTGGAGCACTCCTCAACCCACTCCTTTCCTGGTGGGTCAGTGCTGGTATCTTGAGACGTTTTAGAAGATTAAGTGCTAAGCAGTATAAGGAGGGAAACAGAGAAAAGGAAAGTGAAAGATGCTTGTGAGGGGCGCCCACATCCCGGCACCGGCTCGGCCCAGCCCCAGCTCCTACGGGAACCACAAGTAACCAGGAAGGTCCACAGAGGCTGGGTGAGGCTGAAGAACACGCTGTGACTGGCTTTTGTTTTTCTGTCTAATACACCCTGAAAATAAATTAAAGTTAAAAGAAACACTGACTGATCCATGAGTCAGTCCCACATAATTAACTTCTTAAAAGAGTTCAACACAGGACAACACTAGGAGCTGAGGAGCAGAGAGAAAATGACGAGAAGGAAGTAATGGCATGCAGGCAAGCAGCAGCCCCGGAGTGGGCAGCGGGCAGCGGGCAGGTGACAAATACACCTGGCTCTGTGGTTCTGGAAGCTCCACCGTGTGTGTGCATGTGTGCGATGCTAGGGATCGAACACTGGGCCTCACCTGACTGGTAAACACAAACTCCCACAAGCTATGCCCCCCAGTTTCTAAAAATAACTCCTGAGCATCCATTTTAATTATAGCAAAGCAAATTTGTTAGAGCTTAAGAAAAATTGGGAACTGCTGGGAATAGCAGACAAGAATTAGGCTGCGCTGGCCTGGGGACAGAGGTCACAGGGGTGCTGGCTGCGGGCATCACGCAGCCAGTCCTTCTATCACCTCCCTCCTCATGAAAACAATCCTTCCATGCAAAGGTCCTGGAGCATCCCCAGCCCTTCTCTGGCCTGGGACTCCCCCAAATTGATCTGATGCAAAGATACATGCATCTCCTAGCCACAGAGGCTGGTCCACAGCAGCCTCTCTGACACCACATCAGTTTACACTAACATGGTCAGCCTTTATCCAGTCCGAGGATTGAAAAGTGAGGGACGAAGTGAGAAAGGTTTTAAACAGTGCCAATGTGACACAGAGATGAAGCCTTTCGAGTCATCTAAAGGAAAGAAAACACATGTTGAGAAGGTAGCATTTTACAAAAAGAAAAGAAAAAGGGAGGAGGGAGGGAAAGACGGGGAGAAAATTAGCAATTACTTTCAGCTTCTTTTAAAGACAAGTGTTGTTACTTTGGAGAGATTACGTGAACATGCTTAGAGAAAGGCCAGCTAGACACATTCCATCCCCTTGCCTGTGGATGCCATACCACCTTGCAGAAGGTTCCAAGGGGTTGCAGTGCCTGAGGCCCAGTCAGCATCCTCCAGACACTCCCACGCCTGGCCAAGTCACCCCAGGAGTGCTGAGCGCTGGCGCGCACAGGACGTGCAGGCACAGCCTCTGGTGAGGCGGGGAGTGCTGCTCCCACAGGCCTTGCTTCTCGCTTTGCGGGCGACTCCAGCTCAGAGCCCATTCTCTCTTCAGGACCTAACAAGGCCCTAGGCGTGGCTGGACCTGTGCAGTGTCTTCAGAGCGTACAGTTCTGTAGCTGAACTAAAGTAATATCACAGTGTCCAGGCGGGCAGCTAGCAGGCTGAGCCTCTGCTCAGGGCAGATCTGAACCCCAGCCGTCTGGCTTGGAGTCCGGTGTCTAACTGAGGCAGGACTAACTGGTCTCCGAAGTAGTCATCTGCTGGCAGACAAGCAGGCAGCTGCACTGTCAGGTGATAAGAAGGAAAAAGAAAGCAAGAGAGCAAACCGTCCACTCCGAGACACAGAAGCGGGACTCGTGGAGAAGCAGGATGGGACGTGCTGCTGCCCGAAGGGGACTCTGTCTGTGGGCAGCCGGCGTGCCGTCCTTGCTAGGGCTGCTGTCTACAGAAAGCTTCTATTGTATTTGCCCATGAATCTAGCCCACGTACAATTCCCATCTGTGACAATGTCAAATACCGTGTTTACATATTCTCCAGGACAAGAAATGGCTACCGTAGCTGAGATGTTTAGACAGTTTCAGCACTGTTTTCTAACTGCCCCATCTTCCTTCTGGGACAGCTTTTCTCATTGAGTTCATCTTCTAGATTTCCGCTGCAGAGGTTAAGTGATGGGTAATTTTATGTTTGGAAATGTCTCCATTTTGCTCTGCTCTTGAATATTAGTTTCGTAAGGTGATATTAGGGATATTACAGAGCCAGCAGACCACTTAAGTTTCTGGTCACTGAACAGTTCTTATCCTGTTTCTCCCTTAGCTCACATCCAGCCCACCCACAACTGGGGGCCTCTGTGAGGGTGGGTGTGGCCGCAGGCAAGGGCTCTCCTCAATCTTCAGGCAGGGAGCTGGCCTGTCCCCTTGTCCTGTGAAGGTGCTGAGGAACCGGGTGACTGCGTCAGCCAGAAGCGTGGCATGCTCCCCCAGGCACCATTTCTTGATTATTTCCTGGTCCTCGGAGATGTTCATCCTCTCTCATATCCCGACAGCCCAGGGCAGGTCCTTCGTAGGTGGCATTTATGGGGAAGCGCAGGAAAACATGCACACAGAGAAACATGCCACCAGAACCCTGAGTCACAAAAGAACTAGCATATTCATAACAATCTGATGGCATGGAGATTTTGATTAAACACAGAGATACTGCTACATAAGTATAATAATATCCTGAGAGTAATTAATGAGTCTAAAGCAGTTATGATTTCTTCAGTAAATTTTTATTAGTGCATATTTTATAGAATATTGGGTTTCAGTATGGCATTTCCACACATGCATAGAACATATTTTTGTCATATCCATCAAAAGATATTGCCTTATTCCTTCCTCTTGTTTAATAGTTTCCTTTCTACTTTTACAACATCTTTCTTTCCCCTAATCTTATGTATTAGGGGAGTGATGACAAACCTTTTAGAGCTTTCAATGACAGCAACTCACTGTGGTATGCACACAATAGGTTTGCCACCACTCTGTTGGAGGAAAAACATGTGCTATTCATCTTTTTGAGTCTGGCTTATTTTGCTTCACATGATGATCTCCAGTTCTATCCATTTTCCTGCAAATGATAATTTTTTCTTTTTGATGGTTGAGTAATACTTCTTTGTCTATATGGATCCATTTTCTTTATCCATGCAGCCACTGGTGGCCCCTAGACTGATTCCCTGATTTGCCCGTTGTCAACTGTGCAGCAATGAACATGGATAACCAAATACCTCTACAGTAGTCTGACTTTCATTCCTTAGGGTATATACCAAAGAATGGCACAGTTAGATCATAGGGTAGATCTACTTTTAATTTTCTGAGGCACCTTCACGCTAATTTCCACAGTGGCTCTATATTAATGTGCATTCCCACTCACAGTGGAAACAGTTATAATTTTAAGAAAACCAATGAGCTAAGAGGTGTGAATCACTAAATACAGGAATAACTCATCATTTCCTGACTTCCTTTGTGGTTATTTAGTATTGAAATATTCATGGTATAGAGAAAACAAATTTATTATGAATTTCAATAAAAACAATGCTTAAGAACATCCAATTGCCTTTAATTATCGATCCATCACACAACCTCTCTGATCTACCACTTTACCTTCTGGGGCAACCAACCCATCGATGAAAAGTGTACTTGCTCGGGCTTGAGCTGGCTTTGTTCCTACTGTAACAAAATAAACTGGGCTGTACTTTCTCAAATAAATCTCCAGTTATTCTGCGTATCTGACAAAAGTGAGTTTATGCACACAGCTGAAAGCCTGAGGTCATCCCATTGAAATACAGACCTCTCTTTCTTTAAGGTCATCCTGCACAACTTCTGCATCATCACCTCGCTGAGCTGCTCACCACAGCCAGAAGCCGTCTCAGCCGAGTCCCTCCCCTCACCACTGCGGCTGTCACCCATCCCCTCCTCCAGTGCTGGGCCCTCCTGTGAGCCCGGTGTGGGTCATGGGTCGTGGGTCGAGGTCAGCAGCGGCCCCAGGAGCCCCGCACACAGCCTGCTGGGCCCTCACCCTCCCCAGCCCCAGAACTTCTGACTCGCTGGTTTTGGTTCGCATCTCTGACAAGGCTCAGATGAAGCCTCCAGGCACTAGCTGGGGGACCGCACTTCGAGAACCACCAGAGTCCAGCTTCCTCCTACCTTTCTTGCATTCTGTGGATTAATCAAATTAATTCTCCTCAGACCAGACGTCCCTGCAGTGACCTTGGGCTCTCCATCGCCAAGTGTGGCAGGGAAGCCCTCTCATCTCTGCATCACCTCCTGGCCCACCCAGGACACCCTCACGTTCTCACCTCCACCACAGTCCAGCTGCAGTCTCCCCTGCTGCAAGGCTTTCCTTCCCTGCAGACCAGTGATGACTACTTTATCAACCCCAATTCATTTGTTCATTCATTTAGTAAGTATTTCTAAAGTGCTGTACCTGTTACGTATTAGTTATTGTGTGAAGGGCTATGAAAAAGACTAAGGTCAACCTTCCAAATTTGCCTGAAACCAATTCCAAATACCCACAACTCTATTATACCCATCTTACAAATTATGCTGTTTAAACAAGTGAAAGATACTGACCCCCAAAGCACACTACCCTGGTTTTTCCCAGAAGTGGAAATGGAAATGTATCAAGTCTACTATATTCTCTTTCCTGGACCTCTAAAACTGGTATCTGTTTCAGAGAGCTCTAAAGACTTGAAAGTGTAATAAAGGTGCTACTACTTATATGTACATTTGTAGTGTCTTCTCATGTAGATTGTCTTTTTAAGTAACTAGTGGTAATCACAAAGTTGATGCTCAATATTGTCTCCAGTTAGAAGACAACTGCAATATTTGAGAGCAGAAAACAGGCTAATGTCTTGGCATTCCTGGAGTTTAATAGTGTACACAATACACACAAGTGCCTAAAAGTGCAGGAGAAGGATGGAGCCACCAGTGTGCCACATTTCTCAAGTAAAGCATTTTTATAGACAACACCACAGCATGCACAGTTAATGCTAACATTTCACTCACTTTTGAATCAAAATTTTTTTACATCCTCGAAGTACTATATTTTAAAATTTGCTTTACTCATGCTTAATTTTAAAATACTGTTTATTTATATTCTACTGCAAGTTTGAATGAAGTCATGCAAGTTACCCAAGATTAATAACTCCATGGAATAAGTGAAATTTACTAATGATAAAGGACACTTTAACAGAGATCAAATCAAGTCAGTTTTATAATTTTATTAAAGCATGACAGAAGAGTCCATGTAAGTGCAATAAAGTTTAATGGAGGCCCAGTTTGGTACTAAAAGAGTAGGTATTATTTGCAATGAAAATATAAATTATAAATAAGAAATAGCCCTACAAGGAGTCTGAATTCTCTCAGAAATTAGTCAACATATATTTATGATCACGTTTATGCCTTCATTTAGGAGGGCAGCTACAGTGATGCTCTGTATTGTTACTTGGTCTGCATTTGAAAAGTGAAGTTATTTAATTACCTATTTCTAAGACAATCTTAAGGGTTGCTTGAAATGTGGCTCATTCCTGATTCTGTACATGTACTCTGCAATGACTGACCTCACCACACAGCTGCATGAACATATTTACCAGGACTCACTCCTCTGCTCTATTCCAAGCATTACTAATACGCATTTCAGACCAGTCTAACTTAGAACTAAAATTTAAAGGAAGAAATCTTTCTTCAATTATTTAACTATTTATAAAATGTAAAGTTAGCCAGACGTGGTGGTACATGCCTGTAATCCAGCACTCGGGAGGCTGAGGCAGTAGGATTGCCACAAGTTCGGGGCCAGCCTGGTCTACACAGTAAGCTCAAGGATAGTTGAACTACAGAGCAAGACTCTGCCTCAAGTAAGTAAGTAAGTAAGTAAGTAAATAAATAAATAAATAATAAAAAGCAGTATTAACCTCTGCAGAATATTTAGTATATTTTTACGTTCCACTTTGTTCTTAAATAAGTATATTGCAGCTACTTAATGCTTTTTTAATTTTAGATATATCAACAATAAATATCAGCAAAAGGCCTCTCAAATTATTGAATGTACATTTATCAGCAATGCACTTGTAGCATGAGTAGATTGTTTTTCTAGTAACAAAGTATTGTTTTAAAAAGTAAAATATTCCAATAATATAATCATATGAGTAGAAATCACTCAGTTAAAACAAGTATCTTAATAAACTAAATTACGCTTTCTAGATTTTATATACAGTATCATATTAAGAGGAAATGAACTTTTAGCCACTTTTGAATATCATGAATGATAACATGCTAAGCAATACTGCAAAAGTCTATAATTGTGTTAAATATAAATTATATATATAAAACAATATTGAAGCAAATAACATCTTTGGTCCCAGAAGGTCTTAGTAAAGACACGTCACGGTACTGGACCAAAGGCTGAGCACAGAGGCTTAGGGGGTACACACAAATACATATTCTATCTAACAAGTCATTGACATGAAACCTAGGGAATATTTTTTAGTTTTGAAAATACAAAAGGTTTAAAACCTCACATTGGCAGGTACCAAAATAACTTTTAATTTCTGAATGATTTCAAAATATGTCCGCAATGTTTCCAGCTCTCGCCCAGCGCCTAGTGGCTCCCCTTCCTGGCGTGAAGAGTGAGCGTGCAGTCTCCCCATAAGGGGGTCTGCAGGAGACCCGAGGGCCACAGGCACACAAGGAAGCAGACAGCAAGAGCCCAACGTCCCTGAGCACAGGCCTGGCGTCTCTGACCCTGGCGTCCAGATAGACCCTCTCACTCCCACACACCAAGAAGCGCCACACAGGGCTCACGCCCACCGGGCACACTGAAGATGAGATTTCGCTTTGGCTCTTCCATGAACATAAAGTTAGGGCTCTACGCCCACAATTTTCCCAACCATTGAAAATAATGTTTATACCAAGCAGTAAAATTTCTTCTATATAGAACAAGGTGTAACCCTGAGAAACTGACCAAAACTTTCCAAGTCAGGGGATTTAGTAAAAAGTTTACGTTTTTCTTCAGAGTACCTGGCCAGTGAATCTCATGCCAACGGTTCCTCCACGGGGCATCCAGACACAAAGCAGGAGGGGAAGGTGACAGTACGAGTGTAGTCCTTCTTGCGAAGCCTGGAGGTGCAGCATTCTTAGGATTGAGAGCAGACAGGAAAGGTCTTCCTGAACGCAAATCCAAAGTGGGTGTGCACCTGCTAAAGGCACAGGTGAACCTAACTAAAACACCAAAGACTGCAGCACTGTGAATGCAAAAAAGTGAACAGGAGAAAACTGGCATATATTTTAAAATATAAACAGTCAAAAGAAAGTGGAAGCTGTAGAAGATAAGAAATGTTCCCCTGAGGGGACCGAGCCTAACTCATTATTTCTGGATTTAACCAGAACTATTGGATGCAAAATGAAACTTTTCATGACAAGTTTGCCAAACTGCCTTCTAGAAGGTTTTAATAAAACACCCTAGAAACATGGGGCAACGTCCCACAAATTTAAGGGCAATGCTTTTACTAAAACATACAAAACTACGTGCTTACTTGTGATTTTTTAAAAACAGTTTCATCCCGTTCTCTTTTTCACTCCCACACTGTAAGTGTGCTCTCCCACTAAAGCATAGCCTCAGACCCGTTATTTTTAAATGACTTTATTGAGGCATAATTTTCACGTGATAAAATGTGTGAATTAAGCATGCAGGTTACTGAGTGTTGACATGCAAATGGATGAATCTGTAACCATGGCCCTTGTGAAGTTATGATGGACTTCCATCCTGTGGGAAGGCCGGTCCCCGCCCGGAGGTCTGTCTCTACACTGCATCCCACCCAGGCAGCCACTGACGGGATCACTAGAATAGTTCTTCCTTTCCGATGCCTCACAAAATGGAATCACATAATCATGTGGCATGTGCTTTCATCTGAGATTCATCTACACTGTGGTGTGTGCTGTGTTCGTGTCTATTGCAGGGGAGTATTCGTTGACAGACTATATCACAATTTGTTTAGCCACCCCCTCCTACTAGTGGACATTTCAAGTTCTGTTTGGGGCTAAGAACATGACATGAACATTCGTATGTAAGTCTTTGTGGGCCAATGTTCATTTCTCTTGAGTAACCACACAGGTATGAAATTTCTGGGTCCTAAGGCATGTGCATGCTTACAGTACTAAGAAATTGATGACCAGTTTTCCAACGGAGTCTGCCATTTATACCTGCTCTACATTCTCTCCAATGCTTGGTAGTCTCAAACTTTGTAATTTAACTATTCTGGAGGTTGGTATCTTAGGTTTTAAACAATTTCCCTGATGATTAGCGATGATGGTCATCTCTCCAGGTGCTTACTGGCCAGTGTGTGTCTTTCTTAGTAAAGTATCTTTTCAAGTCTTTGCTGTTTTTTGTTTTGTTTAAGTTGTATGTCTTATGTGTGCTCTGAGTTCTTTGAATACTCTAGGTTCAGCCCCTTTGCCAGACACTGTTACAAACATTCTACTTTGTGTCTTGTTTTTTTATTCTTTTATTTTATTTTTTAATTTTTTTATTTTTGGTACTAGGGATCGACCCCGGGACCTTGCGCTTGCGAGGCAGGCACCAGAACCACTGAGCTAAATCCCTGGCCCATTGCTTTTTTATTCTTAAATGATATCATTTGTGGAGCAGAGATGTATAACTGTGATAAAATCCAATCTATCAAAACATTTTTAATATTATGTCATATGAAGAATGCTATTTTTATACTAAGAAATTTTTGTACACCTTTGGGTCACAAAGATTTTTCCCCTAAAAGTTTTATAGTTTTAGGTTTTATAGCATTTAGGTCCATGACCTATGTTTAAATCATTTTTATATTTGCTATGAGATGAAGATCAAGATTCTTCCTCCCTCCCCTAAAAGAGATCCAGTTAACCTGTCATATGCTGAAAGGACTGATCTTTCTTTTTTAATTTCTTGGCGCCTTTGTTGAAAAATCAACTGGCCACATATGTGGCCTTTCTGGACTTTTCTATTCAAATTCCATTGATCTATTTGTTTATTGTTTGTATTCTTTTAAAGAAGTAAAATTTACATTATTTCCTCTGTCATTGTGGAAGGAGTAGAAACTACAGCTGATATATGCTGATATATTCCCAATATCCACATGTTCACAAAGGAACAAGAATTTACAGATTGAGAAAACTAAGAGCAGTTTGCATTTCATTATTCTTCAAAAATAATGTTTTTCTTATAACAATGAATATAAGCCATAGTAACGGTAAAAGGCATTGAATAAGTTTTCTAAGTTGACTGCTACTCAGTGAACTAACAGGAATGGACACAGTGGTAAAAATGCACCTCAGAGCCTGGTCCTACCCAGGGTCCCTAACAAGCCTCTACCCGGGTGCTGCCTCCAGGTCCGAGGGCCACACCACAGCCACCGATCCACCACAATGAGGAGGTGTAAGCTTCACCTTCTCAGGAAGGAAACTGAGACTCTTCCAGATTTTACAATTCGTCTACTTCCCCACTCACCCTCAGGTCCTTCCCAGGAAAGAAGAATAAAAGACATTCCTCACTCAGATGCTACCGCTCTCCCTGTGTGCTCCTCCTATTCTCTCTTAGGCGGTGTTTGCTCCTTAGCAAAAATTCTTAGTATCATGCTATTCTGTACTTTTCATAGGCTCATTTATGTGTTTAAAGTAATGAACAATAGTAACTGTTATATACAGTGAATACTTTTTCCACAATAAAGCTGTACAAAAAGTTTCAAGGGTTTTCTCTAACACAAACGATTTAATAAAGGCACAGTTTTTCATTATTATTATTATTATTATTATCAACCAATATATTATGCTGAGATAAGATTATACATATTAATAATATTTAAAAATCTGTACCTAATATAGATTGAATAACATAAAACATTAATAAAAGTGAACATTAACAGGTCAAATAGAAATTATTTTAAAATGAAAGATAGCACAAAGATTTGATATTTTTTAAAACGAGATTTTTTTTGGAGACAGAGTCTGCTGGCCTCAAACTCGCAGCGATCCTCCTGCCTCAGCCTCCTGAGTGTTGGGATTACAGGTGTGCACCACCATGCCCGGCTAAATGAGAATTTAAAACACAAAATATTAAACTGCTATCTCTGAGAGACTTGACTCTTGTGTCATGACAAACACCTCACACACAGAAAACTTTCTTTTGTTTTGCACAGATGTGGATGTAATCTCCGAGGTGGAGATTAGGATACATTTTGCTGCATTTAAGGTAATTTTTTAACAGTGAAAGCATTCTGTATGCTTGCCCTGGTTTGGGGCTTGCTGATCCAGACTACACTCACTTTCTCCCCTATGCTCGAGTGCTCCACTGGCGCCTTTCTGTCCTTGCTTGCGTCTGCCGTGTTAGTTTTACTGGTACAAGTGTGCAGTGCATAATGACCACACTCACTGTGGGAACTGGAACAAGTACCTCACACATCTCATTTACAAACAATTGCGGCCTGAAGCAAACCAAGCCCAGAAACCCTCGGGAGTCTCACTGGGTACAGTATTAAAATGCCGCGCCTCCAGGTAGCCTGGGAGGTGGCCCTAGATACTCAGTTCAGAATTTACTCTGCTGATGAGCTTACTTCTCAGAACACCTTCCCTGGACTCAGACAAGCCTGGCAGTGTGAATCTCTCGGAGTGGCTCACCGTCGCAGCAGACAGGGCTGGCAGCCTGGCAGCCACTCGCGACACCACAGGGCGCGTGACCTGTCCTCACAGCCTCTCCAGCTCCCAGAGTCAAGCCCCAGCCTCCACCGCCCGCGGCTCACACCCACGCCTGCTTTCCACTCGCTGCCAGTGGGCTCCTTCAGATCGCGAGCCTCTCTCTTGACAGTAAACCCGAAGAGCTCAAATGCATTCCCCTCGATTTCCTGACTTCTCCACAGTGTTTTCCAGCATTTGGGATATGGCAAAAATAAAACTGTGAAGGAACGCTTCTATCAGACACCCTAACCTGAGCCTTCGCGCCCTCTTTCGCCAGCCGCTGGGACTTCCCTCCCTGGGCTCTTCCTGGACCTCCACTGGTCAGCCTCTGCCTCCCCAGCCCCTTCCCGGTGGATCCTACACAGGGACGTGCACTTCCTCCTTCCACTTCCTCCTCAGCACATGGAACTGGAACAGGAAGTGGCAGCCCCTCTCCCGTCCGAGGTGCCGTTCGCACTCACGCACGGCCCCAGGGCAAATGGCATCTCTTGCCGCCCCAGCACCACTCTCTCAGAGCCTGCTGCCGCCCCCTTGCGCCCACCCGCTCCTAACCGCAGTTTTCACACCCTCTAGACTTTCTGCTGGCTTTTTGTTCGGGTCTCAAGGCTCCTCAGCCCGGCCCTCTTATCTGAAGACACTCTTCCTAGTTCCAGGTAACTCTGACCTAGAACACCACTGACTCACAAACCCTCACTTCTAGCCTCAACCTCTCTCTTACCTGCAGTAAGAATTTCTACCTGCCTCGTGGACACCTTTACTTGGAAATGGCACAAGTACGTGGACTCAAGTCCACATAGGCTCAGCTGCAGCCAGAAGCTGTCTTGGATGCCTCTTCCCCTCACTCCACAGTTGCAGGCCAGAGTCCCCATCCGCCCACTCTGCCTTCACAGCGCCTCTGGACTCACCTGCTTCACGGACGCTTTGCCTCTTACACACCCCTTGTTGCCTTCTGACCCAAGGCCTCCACACACGCTGTGCTCGGCATCCTGCATGCCCTCTTTTCACTCGCCTAAGTCTCAGCATCGTGGGCTGAACATCCCCTTGACTAATTCATACAGGGACAAAGTGCGAGACCCCAGGACCTCAGAACACAGCCTCATTTGGAAATAAGGGTTGTTGTGGATGTAACTGGTTCGTGTGAGTTCAAAGGCGTTCACCCAAGATGGCTGGGTCCCTGTGAAAAAAGGGCATCCAGGTACAGATGTCCACTCAGGGAGGACTCACTGTGAACAGCAGGTGAACAAGCCAGAGCCACTCGAGCTTTCTGAAGGGGCCGGCCTTGCGGACACCTCTAGACTCCTAGCCCCGAAACTGAGAAGCAATCCTGCAGGCTGTTTGTACCTCTCAGCTTGCCACATGTGTGCTAGCAGCCCCAGCAAACCAACCAGAGTCAGAGTTCAGATCTTAGCTCAATGCCATTTCTTCCAGGAAGTCTCCCTGACTCCCCCAAACAAATCCATTTATATGCGATCACAGTGCACTTTGCTTTTCCTTAATGGCATTTATCATACTTATCTAAGTGGGATTAATTACTAGTATCTATCCCCCGCCAGTCTGTAAAGATCAGCCCACATACTCAGTCAGTTCTCCCCGTCTTCCGGTCTGAAGCACTGATCTGCATCTGAGGTGACCTTATCATTGAGTACTTTATTCGGTGCTTGTTTCTCGAACCACAGAGCGTGAGCCTTGGGTGCTTACTAATTATCTACCAAATGAACCCACAACTGTTTTGTTCACTATTAATTTCATACTCACTGCTTAACACATAGGAAGCTAGGTATACAGAAAACAATAATTATATGGTACCTGTTGAATGAACAAATGAGCTTATTTAATAATGGCAGGTATTTCATTATAAAGAAGTTTATCATCTTAGGGAAAAAAAAACACTGAAAAGACTGGAGCTTTTAAAAATCCCCATGCTAAAGGAAGTCTTTTTCAGTAATTATATGCTATTCATCCGTTTACTTTTGCTTTCCAGTCAATATTTAATATTTAGGAACATATGTCAACAAAACAGATTGAGAGCATAGTTCTCAGCTATGAGTGACCTCAAAATGATTAAAACTTTACTTTTTTGGTTAAGGTCTCTGCTCTCAAATGGAAAAGGATTGAAAGTTTTTTAAGATAATAAAATCAAAAGTGTCTTCCTTTGAGCATTCTATATTGCAGAAGTAATGCTAGCAACTTTAAATTGTTTTTTGGTACGGGGACTGAACTTGGGACCTTGTGCTTGCAAGGCAGGTGGCAGAATCACTGAGCTAAATCCCCAGCCCCTTCAACTTTAAAATTTTTTAAAAATTATTTTTATCCATTATTCTATGTCTCATAATGGATATTTCCTTTTCTGTTTCTTATAGCTTTTGCCTTGAAGTATAATAGTTCATGCAGCTGTAATAATATTCTCTGACTATGGGTAAAACAGCCACATCAGAACAATGATAAGCCAATGAAAAATTTTTTTGGAAGAAAAACAGTATCACAAAAGCCAGAAGATACTATCCCAAGTGCCACTGTACCCACAATCAGAAAATCTCTTGAAAGAGGTCCTTCTAAACAAGTCTTAGAAATGGCAGAAAAGCACTTACTGTGAAAAAAATAGATTCACCTGTCACCAATCAGCTCAACAGACAAACTACAAAGGGGACTGGACACCAGACAAAGCCTGGCTTTCAAAGGATTCAATACCATTTATTTAATACAAGCTTGCTTAAGTTTTGAGGGCTTTCCCTTCTTTCATTTTCAACTTAAAATTTCTTGATCTCAAAAGGATCCGAACACCTTTTCCCAAAATAGGCTACAACTGGAGATATAAAACAGACACCACCCAAATGATTGGGGGGGTGTCCTTTGTTTTTTAAAGTAAATGTGTTTACTTTTTTAAAAGTTTATTTTCAAAATTAAAACAAAAAAATCATTAAAAACTTCATAAAAGCCTTTCTCAATAGTTAAAAAAAGAAACTACAAACACGAGTCATAACCAGCAATTCAAGACAGTCACTAAAATAACATACACCAAAATTTTTAAATAGGTCTGATAAAAATCACATTGTTGATTTTTAGGAAAATTTAGTCATTCTAATTTTGTTAGAGAAAATAGGGACTGTCTGCATGCTAACTGGTTATCTATCAAAAATATTCTGATAAAAATCACTGGAAAACTCAAAATTTAAAATAGCAGCTCCTATTATTTTGGACCGTCCAATTTCAGACTTTTTATACTGCCCCCTTTCAGCACTACCTTGGCTCTAAAAAATAAATCTACTGAAGATACAACTTGTCATCCAAGAAAGATATTAAAGGAAATTTTACTTTAAAACATCTTTTCTTTCTTAGGATTGGCTTGTTCAACATATGAAACATAAAAGTTTCAACCTTTTAAAAGATGTTTTGCTGGGCTGAGGGGGTAGCTCAGTGGTGGAACGCTGGCCCTGGATTTGATCCTCAGCCCTAAAAAAAGAAGCGAAGAAAAGGCTTTGTCAACAACGGATGCACAGATTTGCCCCTTCTCGTCCACATCCATGCAGCGAGCACGCGGCTGTGGTTCGCACGACAGGCACACTGGTACTGGCTTAGACGTGAACAAGAAATACAGTGGCACCTCGGTTCACAAACAACTCTTTCCGTGATTCTGTTCGCAACCCAAACTGGACAAGGAAACAAATCAAATCTTACTCAAGTAGGGCCAGGTTGGGATATCTCAAGAAGTTTTACCAAGTGCACCAGCTCCTAGAAATGCTCTCCAATGAGACAAGCGGTATGAGAAGCCAGGGAGCGGCCAACAGTCAGGCAGAGGCATCTGCATTTTGCAAGTCCACCCAGTCCTGCAACCCACACCCAGCATTTCGTGCAGTGGCGGAGGCCCAGAGCACCCCGCTGAACCCAGGTCTCCTGTCGGTGAAGTGACACCAGTGGCCCTGGCTCCACGATGTCTCCTCCACTACCGCACTCCCCAAACCCATGCCAAAAGCCTCGTCAGGACAAAAGATCTGCTGCTATTCTCAGACACATCAATATTTTGAACAGAAAAAAAACATTAAAAGTGAAAACAATGTGATATTTATATAAATCACCTCGTTCAGGAAACTATTATACCTGAAACTAAGACAGGTATTTAAAAATACTAACTTACGAGTAATAGAGAAAATACTTTGACAAATTTCTTTTAATCTCCACTGCCTGAAAACCATCCAGATGGTCTAACTATGATCAGAAGCAACGGTCAATCACAAGGCTGACAAGAAGGCAGGGAAGCACAGGCTTATACTTCAGGTATTCAAACAAGTATTTCAAAAATGTGCCTGTCTGAACAAGTACCATTTCAAGGGGTAAGGGGCAACACACACCCGCTTTCAGTTTCCAGTTTCCCGTGAATCTGCCATCAGGGAAGAAACTTGATAACTGGGTATCTCTGATACTGAACCTTCAGCTTCCACGATTACTTTTTCCACACTCAAGATCCTTTTTGGTCAGCTTTTGAAAATATCTCATCTACACATTCGGAGTTTACGCACAGTTGTACATTTATCCATAAACCTACCCCTGCTGGAATGTTTTGAGATGCATGACACCTAACTGCAAATGCCCACAGGAATCATCTTTAACTAATCCCTGCGCCTAGGTAAACCAGCTTAACTCCAAATCATCTCCCTCTCCTCACCCTGGAAGCAAACTTGCTGTTTCGGATTCCTTGCAGCTATTTTCAGCTTCCTCTTGGAAAAAATTTTTCTTTCAAGCCTTCCTAGGTCAAAAGACTGGCTGACAAGGACTCCCTGGTAAGCGAGGGTCTCCCTGATCACCTTCTTCAAAGGAAACCCCACATCGCGTGGTCTCTGGCCACCGTCCTGACATGAAAGTACACAGCACTTCCTACACCTTTGGGACTGACAGAGGGAGTCCCCACAAGCTAAGAACTTCAAAGAGCTGGCCCCCCACCAGCCGAATCTGACTCCCATCCAAGTTAATCCTCCTTAAGGAAGAAATGCAGGTCTTACCAGGGCGAGCTAAGCTTTGTCTTCCTACAGGCATGGAGCTTTAGCTAAAAATACGTTTGAGGCTGTGCTGACTCTTCAGTGTGTGGTAAGGCACAGAGAAGACAGTGGTAAACGTCTCCCCATGTGAGCACGAGCGCCCACCTGCCAGCATGGGCGCAAACTTGCAGGTATGCTGGTGCTGTCACCAGCGCCGCGGTTATAGGGGCCAAGGCAGCGGCCCGAATCTGGGGTCTATCTACACTGATCGAACTGGTCACTGCCTGCACAGGGGATCAGAGGAAAACCACAAAAAGAGGAAAATGGGTTTAACTGCAGCTTGGCCAAACAGAGAAGACAACTGATCTGCCTTCCCCAAAACCACAGAAGGATCACAACTTACAAGAGCAGAAGGAGAACAAAAGCCCAGAAGTACTCAGGTGCAGGTCCTGCCAGGCTGTGGGCCCAGGGGAGCCAGCTAGAAAAATCTGTTGCACATCTGGTTTTCCAGGTTCTATAAACCCGAGGCACCAGGGGCCAGGGCTGAGGGGACAGCTTCAGTCTACACTCTCAGCACGGCAGGGTCGCCTGTAGGAAGCTGGGCTGGAGGTTGGCGGGACAAGGGCTGAGACAAGGAAAGAAACGGAGGCTTCTTTAAAACATTCCCATTTTAAGGGCACTCCGTCACACTTCTGCTGCTGCCATCCTGTCCTGGGGCACTCTGGACACTGGCTGTCCCTCTGCACAGCCCAGCTGTCTGCTGTCAGGAGCAGGAACAACAAGGAGTGAGAACCCGCAGCTCAGCCCACACAGCGCAGGAGGGACGCACCGCAGGGCTCTTCTCGGGGCTTCTCCCCCAGGCCAGGCAGCTCCCTCCCAGCATCTCCTTCCATCACTTCGGCAGGGCCTTCAAACTCACTCTTGGGCAAAGCCCTCGCAATTTCCCTCGAGGGCACACAGAGGCCTGCACACCGCCCTGGGCACTGCTGGGCCTGGGCAGGTGGAGCCTCAGTAAGGAAGGGACACTGAGGCCTGGGCCCTTCCTGCTCTCTTGCTGCCTCCTCCCTCTGCCACCATGACCTACTGGGCCAAGTGTCGGGGTCAGACACTCAGAACCTGTGGGCAAATAAACCACTCCTCCTTTCCAGCAGCTCATCTCAGGTGTTCCATCACAGCATCAGAAAGCTGACTTGCAGGATGTTCTTTTCTAAATATCGAGAGGGCTCTATGAAACACCATACTGTAAAACAAGACAAGAGGTTTCATTCTGTCACACCAGTTAGGAATAATTTCATCAGGAGAAAATAACACTGTGTTCATTCTTTTTGAACAAAACTCAACCAAGGGCCTGGATATCACAAAAAACAAGCTTATGGGCCAGGGATTTAGCTCAGTGGTAGCACGCCTGCCTCACAAGCACAAGGTCTTGAGTTCAATCCCTGGTACCAAAAAAAGCTTATGATTTTATATGATCACTGTGAGGTCTTCCATTAATAATTGTTATTGTCCATTAAATCATAATTTAATTGTTCCTCTGTCTTGCGATCACTGCTTATAACAGGAAGTAACTATTAAAGAGAAGGGCCACCAGGGCAGGCACTGTGTGAGCAAAGAGGCTGCTTATTCACTTGTGCATCGACATATGAGCGGCCAAGTCAGCAGCAAGCGAGCAGAGAACAAAGAATTTAATGGAAGAGGAAGGGTTACTGCTGTGAGGGATTTGGGGGATAGAGTGAGGTCGTGCTCTACGTTCTCCAGGATGGACAGTGCTTGCAGATGTCATCCAGCTTCCTGGAACTGCAGGGGCTGGGACATAATTCACTGTCAATGCTCTTCCTTAAGGCTTCCCGCACATCTGCCACCAAGGCCTGATGCCACCGGGCCACGCTGGGTGCTGCGCTCCTGCTCATCTGGCTGCCCTCCAGCAACTGCCTCACCCTCCGGAAGTGACAGCAACAACAAGTATAAACAAATCATAAGCAAAACTGCACAAATTCTATCCATTTACCTTATCATTCTTCAGTTAGCTTTGAAAAAAGCTATATTGGAATTAGTATTATAGACAGCTAAATTAGATAGAAATTAATATGCAGTTAGAGAGCGATGCCCTTGAGGAAATCAGCACAAAAAATAAAGTCATCAAAACTGTGGCTGGAGGCGAATCTGAAGAGCCCGGGCCTCAGGATGGAGTCGCAATAGCCAGGCCTGCAGGCTCCTTAGAGCACAACAGCAGCTTGAGACTGTGCTGTGGTCAGACCACCAGGCCCAGGCATTAGACACACAGGGGTGATGGGAAGAGCGGGACCCATCCCCTCCCAAAAGTTCCCTTGTCCTTCCCATGTATCCCTGCTATGTGACTCGTGGCTTCCCAGTAATGTCAAGTCATCGCTGCCCTCCTGCTGCAGGCCCCCAGTGCCCGGTGGCATCTTCTAGAGGCCAGGTGATGGGCGCTGTGACACACAGAGCATGGGAACAGACAGGTGAATCTGCCCGTCTTCTTCTGAGTCAGACTTGAAAGCAAATGCAAACAATGTGAAACAACATCCCTAGTCTAATGCTTTTATTTTGAGAAACAAGTGTTACTGTACATGAAATATGTGATTCATGTTGAATAACATGTGCAATAGGTTCATTTTCAACAAATGAATGAGTAAGCTTTTCTCAGTTGTTTTAATTTCCACTCCAGTAAATGGTGGTAGATAGAACTCGCCCTAGAATGAACTTCTGTGTGTTCTGAGGACCCCAGAATGCTCATTACTTCCAACGAGGTCAATCTTCTTAATGTAGTACACAAATTACTCTCAGTGCTTGGGGAGAAGGAGGATCTTTCATTACCATAGATACTTAGCTCCAAATAAAAGGCACTCCAATTCAAGCTAAACTATACGGGGTGATCACAAATTTTCTAACTATCAGACATCTTGGAAATGTCCTGAAAAGGTTTTCACTTAGTCAACTGGCAAGCTATGAACGCTCACCTTCAGTATTCTATTTCAAAAGAAACTCATCTTTTCTGCGCTACACAGTGGAATCTCAATGCTCTCTTCCAACTCGTGTGTGTGTGACCTTCCTATTGCTCCATGTGTGTAGTACATGTTTACGCTCCTTGCGGGGAGGTGGTATGTGTCCTAACACACCTCCATTATTTATTTACTTATTCTGGGGATCGGGGGATCGAACTCAGGACCTTGCGCTTGCCAAGCAGGTGCGGTGCCATTGAGCCACATCCCTGGCCCTTTATCCCTTTTATGTTCATCCCCTCCCCTCCCTCCCCGGCCTCTATCCATTTTTTCCCTCCATCCCTTGTTCTACTTCCCATTGGACAAAGATCCCCCTCCCTACTTCCTATTATATTTTGTTTTGCTCTTTGTGCTGTGGGTGTCTCATATGAAAAAGAAACCATCTGTTATTTAATCTTGTGTGTCTGATTTACCTCACTTAACATTATGATCTCATTGTGCATCCATTTTCCTACAAATGATTCACGCCATCCTTCTTTATGGCACAATAGCACTCTGTTATACATAAACACCACCTTTTCTTTATCCATTCTTGAGCATATGTCCACAATTTAGAAACTATAGAAATATATTTCTATGCCATGAATTAGATAAATTCAAACATACAAATTGGAAATTTAAGGGGATAGATGAAATAAATAGTATTTTAAATTATTCTAAATTATCAGAGATTCAAAACCTTGCACTAAGCACTTAGAACTTTTCAATTATAAAAATATATTCTCTGAGTTCTGCCATGGCCCAGACAGGTTTTTCTATTGTGATTTTTTTAATTCCTTTTCTCCAGAAATGGGTTTTATTTGATGTACTCAAGTCTTAAGTTTCTTAGTAAAGAAAAAAATTTCCATTAAAAAACTTTCACTTAAATTATTTATATATTAATATAGTGAGAACATTGTTATTACACATGCTTTTTTATATTTGATCTCACCCAAAAGGTCAAGAAGCAATACAGAAAGCTTTAACCCTTAGTGATAAAGTGATCTGCAAGTCTTCCTCTAATTTCAGTTTATTTAGTTTTAGTGGCTGTCATGCACTGTGAAAGCAATTTCACAAGAATATATGGACTCAAACAGGGGAAACACATTCTTAGCTGTATTACTAAATATTGATGTTTGTTTTTTAGTTCTACCCAGTGTTGGAGGCTGTCTTGATATACTAAATGTTAATTTTAAATGTTTTAACCACTATTAGTGGTGACTTCAATAGCCAACATTCCACTATGACACTGAGTGACACTAATCATTAGTAATAGTCAGACTCTCCTAAGTGGAAGAACTGAACTCACAGCAAGAAGCATGAGTGCAAAGTCCACTCTTAGATAACGCCTTGCCGTGCAAGGTCTGGTCCACTGGCGCCCAGTGCACAGGCACCTGCTCTGGCCCCACTGCCAGTCTGACTCAAACCTGCTTCTCACAAATCCCAGGCGACTCTCAAGCCCGTTGGGTGCAGAGCTCTGCTCCTGCCTACCAGCTCTCACTAGAACGTTCAACCTCAAACAGTGTGCAAACTGCAAATGGCTTGTATTTGAGAGTCAGACACACACAATGATCTGTTTCTCCAGACTGCTTTGCTTCTAATGCTGTGGCTCAACAGAGGCCCGTACTTGTCTGCCGTGTGGTGCAGACACACAGGACACACTGTGACTGGATGCTTGGTCCTCAGCACTGAGGCCCAGAAGGACCACGAGAGCTTTAGGAGGCGGGTCCTGGGTATGAGGCACTTGTCCTGCACCCCTGGCAGTGACCCTGGTGTTTGGGGTTAGGGCTGCTGTAGATGGAGTGAGCCTTGTCTCTCCTATCTCACCGTTCCTGGCGCAGGATGTAACCAGTGCAACTAAGCATGCTCTGCGGCCACTGTCCCCACGGTGCTGCACAGTCAAGGTCAGCACCGTTGCAGATCCACACCCTGAACCTCCAAAACTGGGACCTAAGTAAACCTCTTCTCTTCCTAAGCAGGCTGAGTTGGGTGTCCCATTACAGTAACGAAAAGCTGAACATACAGTCTGCGTTTAACTGTCTACAGAAAACCTTTCATAAAATTATGAATCTTAGCCTCTTGCACCGCACATCATTAGAAGCAACAATCACTAGATTTTCTATAAACTTCTACAAAACCCTTAAAATGTCAACTACTCAAAGCCGTGAGCTGTGTCTGTTATTTTTTGTTATTAAGAAAGACTACAGTGCCTCAGTACACAGTAGCAATGCTGTATTTACTAAACAAATATATGAAAGAATAAAAAAACTATCATCTGGACTCCCACTTAGTACAGTGGACCCTTGAGTTATGACTGGCCTCACATACAAAAAACTTGGGTTATGACTGGAATTTTGGTTTTAACTTACAGCTGAAGTCTTGAGTTACGACCCAAATGCTGGCCACTTGTGTGGTTGTAAACAAAGACTCACAGTGTGTATGTAAGTGTAGGTAAGTGTCAGTGTGAACCCAGATGCACATTTGTGGATGCAATTTCAGTCAGTGCTTTATATAATTGCTACAGTTACTGCTATCAAAATGGCCCCAATAAAGCTAGAAAAGAAGGTAAGGAATGAAGGGAAGGATAAAAAAATTATCAAAATAAAAAAGAAGGAAATCATGGAGAAATATGAGAGTGGCATTTGTGTGACCAATCTATTATGTACAGCATGTTGAAATCCACCATCTCAACAATCTTACAGAGAAAAAACTTGTGTAAGGAAGCTAGCATTGCTAAAGGTGTTACTCAAATTAGTAAGTCACAATCACCAGTGTTAGGGTAGAAAGGCTATTATTAGTGTGGATAAATGAAAGGCAGATGCCAGGTTATATACCCTGAATCTATAATTTGTGAAAAAGCTAGGGCTATAAATGCAGATCTCGTAAAGGATAATCTATCAGCAAGTGATAATATGAAACATTTTGTGCCAGTAAGGGTGATTTTACAATTTTAAAGCAAGCACTGGGGTTCACAGCATAACTAGGCATGGTGAAGCAGCCAGTGCTGATAAAAGGGCTGCTGAAAATTACAAGCACCACTTTGAAAAGATGACACAGAGAAATGGCTTTTGCTCTCATCAAGTTCTCAACTGTAATGAAACTGGCCTTTTCTGGAAGAAAATGCCCAGGAGAACGTACATTACCCAGGAAGAGAAGAAAATGCCAGGCCACAAGCCTATGGAGGATAGGCTAACCTTACTGCTATGTGCCAATGTGAGTGGCGACCTCAAGATAGTCTCTCTGAGACCCCCAGAGTGTTCAGGAAACATAAAGTCAGGAAGAATGGGCTAGGGGTCATGTGGAGATCTAATGCAAAAGCCTTGCAACAAGAGTACTTTTTCTTGAAGGGATAAGGGAGGCTTTCTGTCCTTCTGTTAAGCAATATCTAGAGAACAAAGGTTTACCACTCAAGACTCTCCTTATCATGGACAGTGCTCCTGCTCACTCATGAGATTTGAAAGAATAACTGGCTGAAGAATTCCCATGACTTTCAGTCAAGTTCCTCCCACCTAATACAACTCCTCTACTGCAGCCTATGGACCAGCAGGTTATAGCTAACTTTAAGAAGCTATACACAGGGCCAGGGATTTAGCTCAGTGGTTTCGCTGCCTGCTGCGCAAGCGCAAGGACCCAAGTTCGATCCCCAGTACCAAAAAAAAAGAAGAAGCTATACACCAAGAAACTGTTCCTGAAGTGCTTCCAGATGTTATCAGACACAGATTCAACCCTTAAAGAGTTCTGGAAGGAACATGACAACATCCTTTCCAGTGCGGGGTTGAGAAATCCTGGGCCAATGTCTCTAAGACACTGAGATCTGCCTGTAAGAAAGTATGGCCTTAAATTATACAGGAGAGAGACTCTGAAGACTGTGTAGAGGAGCCCAAACCTTCAATTGACCCTGAAGTTGATGACACTGTCACTATAACAGAGCCCACAGGCTTTCAGCTAGACAGTGGTGATGTTGAAGAACCAGTAGAGGAACACTCAGAGGAACTGTCTACAGAGGAACTTCAGCAACTTCTGGCTGAGCAACAGAGAATGGCAGCAGAGGAGCTTTCTGATGAGGAAGGGGAATATCAATAATCAGTGCAGCAAAGTTCTTTTTCTGAAAGAAAGGAAATCCTGGAAAAATGGGCAGAGCCACAAACATTTGTAGAGAAGACCCACCCAGCCAGAGAAATAGGCAATCGTTGCATTCACTTGCTTAATGACAATGTCACATCATACTAAAGAACAGTGTTAAAGAAAAGACAGAAACGGACAACCTTAGACTAGTTTTCAGTTCTGAAAAGGTCGAGACCTAGTGAGCCAGAAGCAGGTCCCAAGTGGGCTACAGACTCTCCCAAGGACAGAAAGGACACCAGAGAGCCAGATTCCAGACAGTCTCATGGAAGGGGCCTCTCCTTCCAAACAATGACCACCTTCCATTCATCCTCCCTTCCTGCAAGCCAAAGACATCAACTTGAATGGTGAGTACAGTATGAAATTGTTGTTTCTGGTAAACTAGGCACATTTTATAACTTTTTGGTGAGTACCCTAGGAAAATTATTGGTGTTTCTAGTGAATTACACACATTACAACCCTTTTTATTATGAAAAAGAGGGGTGCTCTGGGAGGTCTGGAACACATTATGGGTATTTCCATTATTTCTTATGAGAAAAAAAGAATCTTGACTTAAACCAACTTGAATTACAATCAGCCCTCGTGAACAAATTGAGTTCCCGCCAAAGGTCTACTGTACAGGACTGTAATCAGCATCTCATATACATTGTTCCTCATCCTCACAATGATCTTTAAAAGGCAGCAACTGGAGCTGGGGATTTAGCTCAATGGTTCCGCCACCACCTGCCTCATAAAAGGCAGCAACTGGAAACTCAAAGAGGGAAAGTACTTGATCCAACTCCACAAAACTCACAGAACCACTGAATTTAAAGTCAGGGCTATTTGGACTCCGAATCCTGTGGGCTGGACTTGTCCAGCATTCTGAAAACAGGTAAATATCACAATCCTCTGGAAGCTTCTAAAAAACAGCTTCCTGCTTCTGAGTACACCTTTTTGTACTGTTCTGATTCTAATATCATGATGTCTTATATATTCATAAAATACAAAAGTAAACAAACAAATAATACCAGGTGGAACCGACAGCTGAACACACAAAAAACACACAATCCTGACTATATCACAACTGAATAACAGAAGCATACTAAATGAGTAGAGAAGGGCTAACTCTGGATGACACTGTTTCGCTGTGTGTCCTAAAGTTATAGAAGAAAAGAACTGTACACAAACAGTCTGTCTAATCAGTAAGGTGTTTCTCACAGCAGTACAGACTAGCGACTCTGAGCTACCTCTGGCAGGGTTTCTCAACTTGGCACCGTTGGCATGATGGGCCCTGTAATTCCCTATGGGGAGGCCATCTGCACTGCAGGACACTCAGGAGCACTCTTGGCCTCCATCACTAGGTGCCACTAACCTCCTCCCAACCATGACAGACACCAATAATGTTTTCAGACACTGGGAAATGTCCCGAGTGACAAAACTGCCTCCAGCTGAGAACTGATTTGCATGGATGACAAGTTTAAACAAGTAGGAAATATGTTATAGACACTGACTGCCGGGTTTCCCACTGCTGGAGAAAGGGGGCACGGTTAGAAGAGAGCCCTGTCCTGTTAGACTGGAATGGAGTTAATCAGATGGATACTGACACCAGTGCATGTGTGCATTCGCTAGCGCTTACATGTACGACTGTGAGCTCTGCCACTCAAAGGCCCTAAAAGCAATGTCAGTCATGCAGCAAGTATGGCAAGGAGCACAGCTGGCACCCAGATCTGGGTTTCTAAGAATCACTCCTCAATACAGAGCTGAGCAGGGCCGGGGATTTAGCGCAGTGGCGCCACCGCCTGCCTCACAAGGGCAAGGTTCCAAGTTCGATCCCCAGTACCAAACAAAACAAAACAGCTGTGCAGGTGAAATACAGCCTGGACCACCTGCTGGTGCCTTACAGTGTCCAGGTGATGGGGGAAGACGTGCAAAGGACAGAGATGCCAACTCAAACGCCCTCCAGAGGCCAAAAATGGAACAATCTGAGCAACAAAATAAACTAATAATAGGCATTTGGGCTGTTTCCAAATTTTAGTTACTACAGATTGTGCTGCTATGAACATGGGTCCACATAGCCCAATTGCCAATCAACTGGAGACTGGATATAGAAAATGTGGGGTTTTTTATAAAATGGAGTACTACTCAGCCATAAAAAATGAGAAATTAGAGACATTTATAGCTAAATGGATCCACATTGAGGCGACACTCTTAAGTGAAATAAATAGGACTCACATGTGTAAATACCGAATCGTTTCTCTAGTGTGAGAAACTGAAAGTGTAAATAAGGACTAAAAGGTACAATAGATAATGTGAAATAAGAAGAACAGGAGCAAAGGGGAAGGGGAAGGGGAAGTGGGAGGGGTAGGGGAAAGGAAAGAAGGGAATGGAATTAATATGAGAAAATGAAAAAATGGAAACAAAGTCTTTGTAAATAGGGAGGGATGGAGGGGTTGAAGGGAGGGCAGGGGAATGGGGAAAAAATAAGAACCAAGATGGATTATGCAAAGGTGCAAATTTCCAATGATGAATGTCACTATATTATATACCTAAATTGTACCAATGATTAAAATGAATAACAGATAATGTGAAATAGGAAGAAAAGGTCCAAAGGGGTAGGGGAAAAAAATGAAAGGAAAGGAAAAATGATGAGAAATGGAAAAAATGGAAACAGAGTCTTTGTAAACAGGGACGGATAGAGAGGGAGAAGGAGTGCAGGGAATGGGGAAAAAATAAGAACCAAGATGCATCATGTACAGGTACAAGTTCCCAATGAGAAATGTAAATGTATTGTATACCTAAAATGTACCAATAAAGGAATTTTTTTAAAGTTAAAAAAAATTAATAATACTAACACATTAAAATGATGGATTAAAGTAAGTATTCACAAGGCCACACTGACATAAACAGATATGGCAGCTTCCAAGTTATCCAGTGTAGAAAGAATGGTGGAAACGGGAAAGTCACGTCAGGCAAGTAGGGTGGTGGTTATTATAGGAAAGAATCCTCAATGGATGGTAAAACTAGGAAGTCAAAGTTTGAGGAGCAACAGGCTATGTGCATAACCCTGCAGTGTCTCCCCACGAGATGCGCCCGAAGGGAAAAGAGTGGCTCTTCTCTGCAGAGTAAGCGCTGGGCAGACCCCTTAGCAAGCATCCAGGTTAACATCCGCAGTGAGACGCTCGACATCGATTGGGCACCCACGACACCACCCCTGTAGGAGGCCCAGCCAAAAGGCACAGCCTGGGTCTCAGATCCAGTGGTCACCATCTAGTGACAGCCAACTGCAGGACAGTCAGAGCCTCTTGGCGCAGTGGCCTCTGTGCGCGGGGAAGGTGTGTCTGGCACTGGCCGCTGTCCACAGATGCAGCATGCATGAAACTATCCTCCCAATCAGTTCAACTGGCCCGGGAGTCTTTGTTACACTGAGGTTACACGTACTGTATTCTAAAGGCTCGTGTAATTACACTCTTAAAATTTTACTAGTCTTTCCATGTGATAGATCTTTATATTCCTTCTGAAAAATTTCCTTTCTAAAAATTTCTCTTGTAGCTTCTCTAATATTTTTGCTCTTCACTGTGTATTTCTAAACATTTATACAGATTTATTCTGCTGTTTAATATATTGTTAATTGTCAAAATTTTTTCCAGTAGGTTTAGCCTGCCATAACAAAATAAGGAATTTATGTAACGCTATCATAAAATGCTTCCTTTCTTTGTCAAATTCCATGGAAAACCAAATCAGAGAAATGGGAAATGGCAAACCATACACTCTAGATAGAAGTTTTAAAACTGGCACAAAAGAAACAAAGAATATTCTTCTCTAGTCATTCATAAAAGTACAGTAACAAAACTTTGGTCCCTTCAAATTAACCTGCAAATTTACAGTATTTCTTTTTTCCCTAGACAGAGACTTTTCAATCTAGTGCAGAGAACAGCCACCAAACTTTAATTTCCTTCTTCTTCCCCCATTGTATTGGAGTTCTTCTAAATATCTGCCATTCCCAGACTACTAGAGTAGAAGAGGGACCCCTCCTTTGTAATGCAAACGGCCAGGACACCCCAAGAGTGAAACAAAATTCTCTTGCCTCATAGGAAGAATTTAACTGAGAGGCTGAACCTTGAAAGATGAGACAACATTGTTGAAAAATAAAGTGATTATTCTTTTTAACCTATAATTATTTTATTCTTGATTATCTCACAACTTGAAGACACATGATAAATAGACATAATGAAAAAATTGAGATGGAAATCAAGTAATTCCTTATATGTTCATGGAATATTTCTTTAAAGAGCTGTCAAATTTTCAATTCAATAGAAAATATCCACTATCCTTATAAATGTTAATTGTTAATATCCATACCTCTCCCCACCTTAAAATTTCCCTTTTATGTCTAGTCTTTACTACCTTTGTAAGTGTTCTGACTCAAAACAATAGTCTCATGTTACATGTACATGTTGGATACACAAACATTCACATACATAAATTGGTATTTACTCAATAATTTGTTCTATTCTGTTCTTTTTAAAATAGAAGTGTATCTTTTATCTCCTCCAAATATACAATTAATGATTGCTAAGACAATGGTTTTCCTTTAAACCAAAGCTAACAGTATACACAGCTGCAAAAAGCTTCAAAAAACCATAACAACTGAAAATGATGTGTTGCTGACTCTACAATTGCAAACTCCACCTACCACAAACAGGCCTTTGCCAGTTGAGTCCATGAGGAAGTCATGGAAGGGAAGAGAAACCAACATCACTCAGAGAGCAACTACAAGCCACCGCATCAATAGTTCAAAGGGTCCTGACAAGTTCAGCTTGGGTTTCTAGGCCTGAAAGGGTTCTCAAAGAACGAACTGGGCCAGGGATTTAGCTCAGTGGTGCCACTGCCTGCCTCGCAAGCACAAGGTCCCGAGTTTGATCCCAGGTACCAAAAAAAAAAAGAACAAGTTAAAACCTATTTTTCTACATACTGAACACGTTTTCTGTAACCCTTCCGATGCATTTAGGGTGACAACCCACCAAGTTGCATGCAGTCTTCTTTCTCTACATAGGAAAGCCACACTTTCTACCAAACCATCTTTATTCTCAAGTAGTTCAATGAAAATGGAAAGCTACCCTCCTCAAAAACACTAAGATAAATAGCCTTCCCATGGAAAAGGAGCCTGCTACAGAGTCCTGAGCAGACTGCACTCTCTAGCACTGAAGGTCACTGGAGAAGTGATTTTAAGTAAATAATGTTCACTTCTCTCTGCTTACAATAGCAGCACGCGCATGCTGAAGGAAAGTGGGACCACACAGGAAAGCACAATTGTGAAATAACAACCACCTGTGATCCTGAAGCCCAAACACCCTCTCCGCCCTGAGGTCTGCGCCGTATTTCAAATCTCCTTTTATGCCCTCCCCCTGGACCGTAAAGTCACACCCAGGCAAGGGCAATGCTGCCAGCTCTCACTGTGCTCCACTGCTCGGACTCACACATCCAAGCACTGCAGAAGTTGTTCTACGTAAGCGATTTGGTCCTGACAACAAACTGGGGAGAGGCATCATCCCCATCTTGTAGATGAGTGACAAGCCCAGAGAGGGAAACTGACTTGGTCCAAAGCCAGAGTCAAGAAAAAGCCGGGACTGTACAAACTCATGGCCTGATTGCAGGGTTGGTCTCTCCTCCCTCTCCCTCTCCCTCGCCTCTCTCTCTCCTTCTCTTTTTACAACATGTTCACATAGCTATCCTGTGCACAGTGTTTCAAACATAAAGGAAATGAAGAGCCTAATATGAATACCCATGTGCCTGCCCCAGCGTGATAAAATCTTCACACTGCTTTTGTTTTTTAATAAAATATTACATGTAGAATGGAGTCTGTGCCCTGTGGAATGTTCTGGGATCGTACTCTTTATCCTTCCAAAGAGGTAACTACCATCCTGGCTCTGTGGGCTCATCCATGCATATCTGACAGCGATTCCCACACATGTACCCATAAACACTGCGTGTACTGTTTGTGTTTTCAAGCTTTATAGAAACCCTAGCAGGTCCCATCTAGCACTCTGCAGCTTCTCTTGGGCTCAATGCTGTCTGAGAAGTTGGTTCATACACAGCTCTACTTTTATTCTTCGTAACTGCCGGAGTTGATTCCACAGCCTGAAGACCTTCGGATGCTTCACCTGGCCCTTGCAGAGACACATGCAGCCCACCCAGCACTTTGCCGTCCCCAAGAGGCACCTTGTGATGCGTGTCTCCTCGTGCATACGTGGGAATCACCAGTGTGGGTCACGAGGGAGAGAACCTGCTGGAACAGGACTGTGTGCACAGAAAACGGCAGCGGCTCACCCCGAATTCTCTCACCGTCCATCCTCTCCTTACCCCATCCACAGAAACAGTAAAGTCTCAGAGTTTCCTTTGGCCAGATAATTATCTAATTTTCTCTTAAGAGCTGTAATATTAGATGAAAAGTTAACTTCAATGGCTTCATTATAAAAAGCTAAAAAAGACTGACAAGAATAAATCCCTCTGCTTTTCTTATTGTTTCATCATGCACAATTCATTTTTATTTATTTTGGGCCATGTTTTTCCCAGCAGTAGGCTTGAACCCAGGGCCTTGCTCGTGCTTGGCAAGTGCCCTACCACTGAGTCACATCCCCAGCCCCTGCCTTGTTCTTCTGTTGCCTGAATCAGCTCATCTTAAAGTTGTCATTAGCTTTTACATTAGACACTCCAGGGTTTCTGCAAGCTTTATTAGCCCCTCAGAGTGAAGGAATTTCCTTGTGAACTGAAGGTCTTGGTTACAAAACAGAAATATTAATTTGGTGCTATTTGAATAATAAAAAAGGGAGAATTTATAGCAAGAAGGGCTGATTATAACACATACCTTAACCAGGAAAGGGGTTAGTACTTGTTTTCCCCATTCCAAATATGTACACTCAAATTGTTACTATATTTTTCTCACAATTTTTAGCTTGCCTAGTTCTTAGATTTTATATGAAGAACACCTTTGTTAGTGCTCTGTGAAACCTATGACTAACACATTCCCAGCAAATATTTACATCCAAAAATATTTTTCTTTTATTAGTACCTACGATTTAAAACAAACAACCTCTTAGGACCAGACGCATCGCTTTGGAAAATTACAAGAACATTAACACTTACTTGAAGTTACCCAAGGCTTAAAGGTGTTACAACTTATACAGACTCACAAAATGCAAAGAGTTTATTTCTTCCCTTTTAAATAAAAACAGTAACTACATTGAGCAATTCATCTCTAGGCAAAAGGATGGGTCCAGTCTTACTAAATCAAAAGGATGATGACCGTGCTTTTTCTAGGGAAACATGTCCCTCTCTCACTGGTGAATATCCTAACTTTAGTCAGCTTACTGTTAAATAAGAGATTTCAGAAATAAAATATGATGAAACTGTCCAAAAGACTATGGGTCCATGAAAACTTTCATGCTAGGGAAAACACATCCACAATTCATCCTCTGGGCCGGGGATTTAGCTCAGTGGTTCCAGCTCCTGCCTCCCAAGCACAAGGCCCTGAGTTCAATCCCAGGTACCAAAAAAATAAACAAATAAAATAAAATAAAATTCATCCTCAAACTCTCCTTTCTGTACACACATCATTGCAAGAGCTCCAGAGTCCGGAAAACTGGCAGGATGGAGTCAATCTGTGGCCAGATCATTTATGTTTTTCTTCCTTTGGGAAATTCTATTAGCTGATATCACTGTTTTAAGCTCATTTTTAAAAAGCATAAAAAACTATAAATGGATTTTAATTTTTATTATGTCTCTTTAATAACAAAAGTAATAGATGCTTACTGTAACATATTGAATAATACAAAGATAAATGGAGAAAAAAGTGAAAATTCTCTCCCAAATCCTACTTTGTGAATAATTTATGTAACTAGTCTGACTCTTCCAGGTTCATTCAAATATGTACAAACGTAGCATCTATAAAATATGCACATGCAAACACATACGTATGCATACACACACGCAGGGTTTTACTGTCCGTGTTGTAACCACTCTGCAACTTGGCTTTTTGTCAGGGCTGTGCCGTCTACTCAGCAGACACAGAGTTAACCCGAGTCCTTACTATCTGCAAAGCCACCGCACATATCACTACAGCACCATTTATTTCCTTCTTCATCATGCTCCTTGCCCTTGAGAGGGGTCAGGCCCTTTTCAAATCTTTGCTAACAACCTAAAACCCCCTTCCTTTTAGATCTCCCTTTCACTAACTCCCTCTGCAACAGGCACGCTGGCCTGAGCAGAGAGAGAAGAAGAAAGCTTATTTTAAGTATTTCCCCAATGATCCATATGTTAACATATGCCACTGACTAGATAAACCTGCACCAAGACACGGACATTCTGTATCAAACTGCAGTGAGAAGCCAACTATTCACAACAAAAGTACAATGGAAAGTGAATCGTAAAAACCCAGGCTCCACCTCTGGCTTTGCCACTCACACCCCGTGACACGGACAAGTCACCTCACTGCTTGGCAGCCCCTTCCTCCTCTGCTTCACGAACTGCTGGAGCTAGAGAATCGCTCAAGTCCCTCCGCACTTGAAGCCGTGGACTCCGCACTGAGGAACACATGCTCCCTTACGAGGGACAGCCCCAGAGGGTGAGACCTCTAAAAGAGCCTTTGTCTAGCTCACACAAAGGGCTTACTAACAAATTAACAGTAAGAGCAACATACAAAAAAAACACGAGAACAATGAGAAAGCAAAGTGTTTAAGTACCTCCACAAGAGCACCTTAATAGCCTATTTACGTAACAACAAACAATGGTAACCACAACCACAAGGGTCAACTCACTGAAACTGTGCATCTAAAAATCCCTTGCATTTGGCTTAGTTCTAATTATTACATATCTTGAAAATAATTAATTTTCTGTTAAAACTACAGAAGTGATAAATGGCCATAAAGTAGGCAGTGCTCTAAATCTGCTTTAGTCCAGATCTGGATTAAGTTCTTCTTCTGTAAAATGAAGAAGTAAACCAAAAGCTTCTAAGAATCACTAATTCATTCAGAAGATCTTTCCTGAGCAATGTGCAATGAGCCACAGACCCTGTGCTTCATACTAGGGCTAGTTGGTCTACAGCCCAGCCTAGCTGGTGTAATTCTATGGTTCTGCAACTCAGATAGTTTTCTAGTTTAGTCTCGCCCTCCCCATAACCAGACTGAATTTAGTTAACTTTTGTTATACATCTTTTAAAAGATTCATACATCATTTTTGTAAATATTCTACTACATTCTTAAAGACTGAAAAGAACATTAGTTTTCACTTCAACTGGCAAAGAAGCTTGCCAAATTGCAAAATTTATAGGAAAGGAATGAAAATGAACTATTTGATATCATAACTATTCATAAGTGATATTAAAACACACCTGCACTTTAAATTGCCTAATCTTCACCTTAAAAATACACAAAGAGGAATGAAACATAAAGCTGTCCCAAGAACACCAGGTACTGATCACTCTACAGAGGCCCAGTGCTCCTCTAAAAAAGAATGACAATAAAGGAAGGCCCAGAAAAGGCCAGGAGGAGGAAGGAGCAGAGGGCAGGAAATGGCACCTGCTGAGCCAACAGCACCTGGAGAAGGCCCCTGCTCTGCTCCGCCTCCCATCATTCTTTCCCTCAAGGGGCGAAGCAGCAGCAGGGAGAGTCAGACAGGGACCCACGGAGCCCCACGGAGCCCAGGTGGCCCTGCGTCTTTCCGGAGCCCCTGTCCCTTGGTGACTTTCACCAGTTCTCACCTGGCCCCCGCCTTAGGGCCTGCACTCCTGGAAGAAGCTGCTGCCTGGCCAGAAAGGCCCACAGCAGGCTTCAGTGGAGGCTCCTGGAGAAATGGAACCCAACTCTGGCTGCCTGGAACTAGGCCGAGGCAAGTGTGTGTGTGTAAAAATCAACGACCTGAGGTTGATGCCTGAACACTTTCTATTCATGGGGAAACCGATAAGGCGCAGGGAATCCATGATATGGCACCACCACCGTATCCTACACAAAAGTAACTTTAATGATATTCTTCAGATTTTAACCCTAAATGTCTATACTTAAAAGACATTACTGTATAGAACTTTGTTCTAAAACCTAATCTGGGAAAATACTATTTGTACCAACTGCCATTTTAGTTCTTTTTCTTTAAACAGAAAAGGCTTTTAAGACCTAAGTCCTTTATATGTTTTGGTTTTTTAATTCATTTTCAAAAGACCCACTCCCTCTTTTAAGTATGAAGAAGAAAATTTAAAATAAATGTTTCTGTATAGAGTTTAAAAAGCCATGCTGGAGAAAACTGTCCTTAAAACAAAAAATAATTCCCAGCCAATTTTGAAAAAAATCTTACTAAATATAAAACTAACTCCCTTTCCTTTCCTACTCTTCCTACTTTTCTGTTAGTATGAGAAATTATACATTATGAATTCTATACCAGAAGTTTCATTGTATGTATTGTTTAAAATATTTCAGGTTGGCCTGCCTCACAAGCACAAGGTCCAGAGTTCGATCCCCAGCACCAAAAAAATAAAATATTTTAGGTTATAAAGAGAAAAAGCAAACCCAGAGAACCATAGTTTTTATGCATGAAATAAGTGCTTAGATTTAATTATATCAGAGAGAAAAATAGACCACATTTCCAGAAGATTCAAGAAAAAAGAATCGACTTCAAGAAGTACCGCCATTAATGGCTGTCCGAAATTGTAAATCTATAACCTTTGAGGTCATAGGTGAATGAAACCCCACTGTTTCTCTCCAGATTGCTCACAGAGTTAACAATGTAATTTGGGAATGAGTCTTAAGGTTATCAGAAATTTCTCCTCACTGGCTCCTAAGTTACCTTCGGGCCTTCTTGTTTAGAGCAGCTTAATAACAAGCAGCAGGGAAGTGGAAATTCTTTCTGTCTGGCAGCAGGAGGCTTAGGAAGAGAACTCAGATGAAGAACATATCTCACCTCACCAGAGCTGACAAATGTGAAAAATCGCCAGCCAAACTCCGCAAGCTACAATTTTTACAATTAGAAATGCTGAAATCTTTTCAGTAGTGCTGCCTATATCTGGGTTTTCTTAAAAGCAAAAACAAAGGGACTACTTTTCTTATGGAGTGCCTTTATTCTTGTTTTATTATTTTTTCTTATTGGTAAAAGGCTATACTGCTCATATAATTGAATTATTTTTCAGATTCATGCTTTCACTGATCGAAAGCAAGAGTATTCATATAAAGTCAGATCTCATATGGGTGGAAAGTAAAAACCAGGCCTGAGTGTGGAGCTCCAATGGCAGAGCTTGAGCAGCACACTTGGGGTCTGGAGCTCAGTCCCCAGCACCAAAAATAAAAAAGGAAAACAAGGGAGATCTGGCAAGAACAGAACAGTTCCTTCGAGCAAGCTGTCCTCAGTGCTGCTCTGTGCCAAGCACTGGTCTTGCTGTTCCCTTGCTCACCCTTCACAGGCGTAAATTATACATTTATCACACAGCGCTGCATCAGGGAAAGACGGCAGAGATACAAAATGATACTCAGAAGGATTTTGTCACTGTTGGCAACAAAAGTTACAAATACTGTGGAAAAAAACTACAACGAATCCTAGGACCCGGCTGGAACTGGAATAATCACTATGAAGTCTTGGTTGAATATGGATGAAGCCAGGGTATGCACCTCTACACATTCACAGACTTCCTAGCTGGATCCCTGAAGGGCTCTGCATGCCCAGATCAGTAGCAATGCCCACGCCAAGCACTCAACTGTAAAACACCCAGGAACCAGAGCACCTTAGAAAAGAGCTGAGTCCAGGGCTGGGCCAAGAAAGTACAAATGAACTCAGCACATCCTGCTATACTGATAAAGGCAAGATGTTCTCAAAAAAAGGAAAAGACAAAGAGGCAATTTGCAAGGGCTCCCAATGGCCAAATCTGAACTTAAGCATCAAATACTTAACGACAGAAGTAGAATGTACTGTACTTCTTAAGTAAGGATCTATGCATTCAGATGAATGCACGAAAAAACGAAGATGAGAAGGAAGAGCTTCCTCATAGTCAAATGCCAACTAATAAATATGGAAGGGTGCATAATGGAGACCAAACTACTGGAGGAAGGTGGGTGGGGAACAAGGTGTTTACAGCTCCAAAGCAATTCCCTCCAACTTATGTACAAATCACAAAGGAACAAGCAGCACTGGGCGAGGGCAAACCCTGAGGGCAAGACTGGCATCGCTGGCTCCTGCGCTTCCCCAGAGAAGCCCACAGTGGCCTTCCTTCCCTGCTCTGCCTGCCAAGCCCCACAGCACAGGAGGAAGAGGACGCCAGACGAAGGAAACTCTTCAGATAAGTGACCCCAGCTCTTCAAAAGACGCTCAGGTCAAGAACAAAAAGACTGAAGAATTGTCCAGATGAAAGAAGCCAAGTGCAGTATCGAAATTGATTCTCAAATGACTCAGAAAAACAGTATACACATATGAACTCATAAATGATAGGTAAACCTTGGTAAATAGTCTGCAGAATTTCTCTGTGCTGATCTGGTAACTCTTAAATTTGAAATCATATCAAAATACGAAATATACAGGATGGTTAATCCCTCCTGGATTTGCTGTTCTGTCCACAGCTAAGGTTTCGCCCCCTTCCAGGCTGGACACAGTGCTGGGCGCAGACCCCTCCTGCCAGGGCCTCCCAGCCCTTGAAGCGCTCACTCCCCTCTGCAGAGGCTGCCAGGCCACTTCAGGAGGGAATGTAGTGAAGAGCACAGAGCTTCTCCCCCTGGACTGAAGTTATACAATAAACACTCTCTAAAACCAGTCTCCTGGGAAACAGGATTTCTGCTTTAGAAACTATGTGGCCTCTTAGATAATTTAAGGGGGAAATGTAACTTGCATTATTAACCTCAAATGTTACTTTAATGAGAAATTAATCGTTTTTTGAACTGATTTTAAAGAACACTAAGATGATATAAGAAATAACAAATGAGAGAGCTGGGGATTTAGCTTAGCGGCACCAGGTCCAGCCTGCCTGGCAAGTGCAAGGTCCTGAGTTCAATCCCCAGTTTCACACACAAAAAAAGAAATAACAAATGAGAGAGCATTTAACGCTGGAAACAGTGGTAACACTTAGGGAAGAGGTAGATACAGACACATAAAAGGGTAGAACTGAAGAAATATACTGAGTTACTATCACTTGTTGAATCCTTATGAATAGCAAAGTTCTTACATTATGACCAGATTGTATTTTTTTGGGTTTTTTTTGGTACCGGGGATTGAACTCGGGCTGTTGCGCTTGTGCAGCAGGTGGTGAAACCACTGAGCTAAATCCCCGGCCCCTAGATTGTATTTTTGAAAGGAAATGGCAGCATCACGCAAAAGTGAGGCAGAAGCAACACCAACGAACATATTGCACTGCCTCAGTTCTGAGTTCGGTACCTGCTTTACCTCAGTTAAGGTGCACAACCTCGACTACACTGGGACAACTGCATTCCCACGGTGCAGCTGAGGAGTCTGGGATTCACGAGTGGCTTCGTTTAACCCAAAAGCCACGCTGCGAAACACTACACAATCTCCTCCGCAGAGCACAGTGAGAGGCATGTCAATCAACACCTGAGACAGCCACTGAGAAAGCAGGAAGCACACCGGTAATCTTCAGCTTCACGAGCCTGGGACAGCACGGAAGCCTTACTAGACTCTCCTGGTTAGAAAGGGAAGTCACCACGGCACAAGCCAGAGGAGACCAGAGGGCAGTGGAGGCAGCAAAAAGAGGCCCTGTCTTGGGGAGAGCCACTACAGTGGCAGGTGCAGCCTCAGGTAGGGAAAGACGTGGCCCAGGGCTATGAAATGCTGCAAGTTTCTGTTTTCACCAAAGCAACACATGTTCAGGATTAAAAGCCCCACCTTTCTCAGCAGTCACCTCCACCTACTTCAGGCCCTAACTGCTTTCTAAGCCCTAACAGTGCTAGCACTACATGACTTCCTGTGACAGGTGCTATGGGTTTCCCCCTCTGTCAGTATGGTGGTCATCCCACAATTGTTGGTTAAATTATTTGGTGTTTTACATTATCATGGCTAAATACTGTTCCCACCTGAATCACTTAAACAATGATGACTGAATTTCCTTTCTTGAAAAAAGTTTCCAATTAGCTGCACTTTTTAAAAATTGCTTGTTTTTTCTATGCATCTTTCTCTATATATGATACGTGGATAATTTCAGTCAAAATACTTGAGAATCTAGCCAGGTGTGATGGCACACATCCATAGTCCCAGCTACTCGGGAGGCTGAAGCAGAAGGACTGAAAGTTCAAAGCCACTCTGGGTAACTCAGTGAGACTCTGCCTCAAAATAAAACAATAAAAAGGGCTGGCAATGTAGCTCAGTGGTACAGCACTGCTGAGAATGAGCTCTAACTCCAGGAAAAAATATGTATATGTATACATGAGAATCAACAATAGACACTGAATAGTGAACAAGACCAACAACATGTCCCTCACCCTCACCGAATTTAGGGTTCAGACTGGGCGAACCATATTCCTCCACTCTCCCTTGAACTCCTATTAGTCAACTGACAGCCTAGCTCCCCACTAATTGTATGTTCTTCTGTCTCTCATCTCCTTTTTATTTCCCTTTCCCTTCTCCTTGCTTTTAAAAAAGTCTACCTTTTGGAAGATAGTCTCAATTTTATCTCCCAGGCCTTATTCTCAATCTTCTGAACACCCGGAAGCTTTTATTTGGTCTTCAAACAATCCCACCCAGAGTACCCTGGTGCGCTTTCATAGATACCTCACCTCCTCTTCTTTCCTCTGAGGATTTTAACTACCGGGTTTTGAAATGTCTTTTGCTCTTTCCTGTATTTTGCCCCTCTGGGTTCGTGCTCCAGACCTTCCCGCGTCTGCTCGAGTCCGAGCGTGAGGGGACGGACAGGAGCAGCAGCTACTCGAGGACAAGCAAAGCGCGGGAGCCTCACCACAGTTGCGGGACGAGGCAGCGCCCTGCTCTCCCGCGCCGGCGCCACTGCTCTTGCTTCCCGGCAGTGGCACCTCCGCCCTCTAGCACACGGCCGTTTGTGGGCCAGGGGCGGTGAGGAGCCCCCGCCAGTCCTGAGGCAGAGGGGAGGGGAGAGCACTCCAAGCACGGGCGCAGATTTGATCCTGCGGAAATGCAGGTCACACCGCCTTAGTTACCCCAGCTCGCTCTGGGCCCTCGCTTCCCCCAGGGCCCCTGCTCCACTGTGCAGGCTCGGCCTCCTGGCCCCGCTCCCCGCCTCTCCTCCAGTCAGGACGGGGCTCGCTGGGTCTGTCTCTATCACTACTGTGCACCCCACACTACAGCTGCTGTCCTTAACAGCAGGCAGAGGAGCTCGGAGGTGCCGCTCGGGAAGGGCACCTGAGCGCGTGGAGTGGGAGCGCACCCAGACATCTCCCCTCCTGCTCTCATCCGCCTGGCTCGACCCCCTGCACAGGTGCTGGCGGTGCCTTCGGTGGCTTTGGGGGGTGCTGTCCCTCAGTGACCTTAGTGGCTTCCACCCTGCAAGCAGTAACTTCCCCGCTTCCCAAGTCTTGTTCAACTTTTCTCTCCCACTGTCCCCACCCCCCTGTGCTGCACTCACTTTAGTGGGGGGCCCCAAGGAAGGCAGGAAAGGGAGAAGAAGGAGGTCAGTCCAGCATGCTCCCTTCACTGCTACACTGCCAAGCCTGTGACCGCTCCTCTTCTGCACACCCCTGCGCTCCAGGAAGCCCCTGGTGAGCACTGCTCCCCAGCTACACTGCAGTGCTAGTCAGAAGGCCTGGCTGATGTCCCCTCTTCTGGCTCCACACTTGCGGGTCTGTGAGCCAGGCAGACCCAGCCTCCCTAGGGTGACAGCCCCTCAGGACACGGCACTCAGCAGGCTGGAAGTCACAGGAAGCTGCCGGAGGAGTGCCAGCAAACCTGGTTTCTACTCACTCATTTTCCCATTATGCTGAGTACTTTCATATTTTAAATTTCAAGAGAATAGAGCTGGACTAAAAAAAAGGAGGCCTAAAAAGGAACTAGAAGATCAGTACAAATATAAACAGCAAGTACACAGCACGTGGACACCAGATAAAGCTACCACCTGCCGGCTGCCAACTATGCCCTAGGCACTTCATACCCACGACAGTATATTATTCATCTGCACACCAACTCGTAATGTATTTTCCCATTTTATAAACTAAGCTTTTAAGTGGAGATTCAGAGATCTACTGGCATAAGGTCACAGAACCAGCTGAGATTTAGAACTGTCTAAATCCAAATTCTATGATCTTTATTCTAAAGCATGCTGTGCTTAAATATCAATTGACACAAATTAAAATGTGAAATTAATCCATTTTGGGCCAAACGGTAACTACTGATAACATTTTGAATGTTCCTAAAAGTTCTATTATTACCCATAGGAATTAAATAAGCATAAAAACCTACTGTCCACTTAATTTAACTTTTTGTCCCAAAATGGCAAGTGGCATCAATGGATATTTTATAGCAGGCAACAGCTGCTTTCCGTGATACCAACTTCCGAAACTTGGAGGCAAATATCTAATACCTCCTTGTTTTTCCTTAATACTCTATTATGTGCCTGTCTTTTGCTGCATTATGTCCATCATCAAGCTCCTATCTATGCTGGCCCTAAGACAAAGCCGCGTTGTGTCATGTGGAAAAGCCCACTGTCCTCAGTGGCTGGGATCTCAGGCATATTATCACTGACTTCTCATGGGAAAGAGCAAGCACTGCCTTTCAGTTCAGAGCAAGAAAATTAAAACCAGTAAGCAGCCGTACCTGGATTAGTAACGTCTGACAGCAGCACAGCCTGGAACTATTAGTTTCATCTGGACCGGAAGGAATCCCAGCAGAGGAATTTCTGGCTGCAGCTCTATTTGCTGAAAATTTTGAGAAATTAAGCATGCAGGCCCTGCAGCCAAAGGCTTATATGATTCTAATAAAGGACTGCATGTCAGAATAAAGTCTTTCCATTTTTTTCCATTTGCATGTGAGATGAAATAAATGACAGTGATGGGGCTCAGAGTATTCACATCCTGAAGCTGCCAAACTAAATAATTTAATATCTTTTTGAATAGAAAAATCTTTTCCCTTAGGACATATTTTTCAAAATATTAAATATTGTTAGTTTAGCTCTCCTCTTGCAAGCAGCTGCAGTTTTTCTGAAATCGGAGAATGTCAGTCTTGCCTCTCCTATAATTGGAAAACAAATTCCAGTTGCATGAGGTTGGAACTTTTCAAATCACATACCTTTGTAGCCAATAAATTATAGTATTCTTAACTTTACCTTATGTGAAATTTGAATTATCCAAAATACCTTCAAACAGGCTGGGGTTAGCTCAGTGGTTCTGCCACCTGCCTCGCAAGCACAAGGTCCCGAGTTTGATCCCTGGTACCAAAAAAAAAATAGTATAGCTCCCCAAAAATACCTTCAAACAGTAGGGAGAAAAAAATATTTTGAAATAAAGAAGCATTTCATGCTACAAAATTAAGCCAGTCTTCCCTTCAAATTTTGTTCCATTAAGTATGGAAGACATTAGCAGCCAAATGAGATTAACTGTAAAAACCAGGATGCCCTGGTCTAATGAAGACCCTGGCTTAAGAAGTGGGGGACACAGGCCTCTCCACTGGCACACAGTAACGAGCTCCACATGTAACCCACAAAGGTTAAGGCGCGGTACTGGCTACAGTGTATTGGTTTCTAGGTGGCTCTGTTCACTGTTTGCTTCCACACATATTCTTCTTCATGAAGCTAGTATATATTTTTTTCCATTTAGGTGGAAGATTTAAGATTTTGAGGGTTTTCAGATATGAATTGTTTAAACTTGTCATTTCTAGCAGGTCTTGAATAGCTTCCAAAGCCTGGGACTCAAGTGTTACAAACCCTTTCTCTCCTGTGCTCTGCAAAGGAATTCGTGCAGAAGGGCAGAGGGGGTACAGAAGGGGACACCCCAGGAAGCACAAGCAGGAGGATCCCAGCGCAGTTCGTGGGTGTGACGGGACCTCAGCAGCTGGCACACTCTCTAACGCGGGCCTTTGAAGTCCCTGCTCTTCTTCATATCTAACAGAAGCTCCCTAGCCCAGGGCCGGGCCACAGGACCCCTCTTCTTGGCAACTCTACTGCACTCCTCAGAGGAGCCCCACGAGCTCCCTGACAAGTACACAGATGATTCCGACGGAGCCAGCCCACTGCTCCAGGACATAAAGAGATGGTCAGGGTGGGGAAGCCACTCTCCTAGTTCCCAAAATCTTGTGACCCAGGCAGATGGACACAGCTACTTATCTCCTGACCGCTTGAGTTCCAAAGCACAATTCTAAGGGCATAATATCAGCCATTTACAGTGGAAATCAAAGGCCTTAGGGCTCAACTATAGGACCCCCCTCGGTCCCCCAAGAGAAAGTAGGGCAAAACCATCCATCTCATCTTTAAAGTAAGAGTCAGACAAGGTCAGGTGTATTCAAACCGTGTTTTGTAGAACCCCAAGTTCAAAGCCATCTCCATGGGAACAGAACTCCACTTGCTCTGACTCTGCCTGCTTAAGCAGGCACCCACAAGTCCGGGAAGGAGTTCATTCCCCTCACAGGCGTGGCCAACGTCTGTTGCTACATATTTTCGTTCTCATAGCAACTTTTTTGTTTCAAGGTATAAAACATCTCAACTTGGAGAACTGCTTCTTTTCTGAACAGCTATAAACCACAGCCTGACGCCAACTTCACAATTAATACACAGAAGCAGATTAACAGAGACTAAATGAACGCAGCTAACTACTGGTAGAGGCATTCTGAAGTAAGTGTGCTGCCTGTCCCTCGTACCCTAACCCTCCCTGCACCTATTACTACTTGTGGACTTTATATGAACAGATACATTTCTTTTCTCCAGGGTAAAGATCTTTGGTAGAGGAAACACTCACTAGTTACAGCCAGAGCCCCGCACAGCCAGCCTGTGTTACACACGTGTGTGCCGCTGTATTATCCCTGCTCCAGGCTAACTGGAGTAGATCAGATGCAGGGTCTGACTGCTACCTAGCAGGGTCCAGGCCTTTGGAAATGCACATTTTATCTGAGACCACAGTTACCAGTGCAGAGCTGGTGCACTGCTTTCACAGCTCCCTGTCTAGACCTTCACACGTGGCAGGATGGATGAAGAAAGCCTCACCTGGTTATCTCCTCTTAGAAGAATTCTAAATTCTTCAGGTTGTCACGATGATTCATGTGGAGCATGATTTTAGTTAAGAAAACAACTTTGGCTCTTTGGCCAACTGGAAAGTCTCCTCACCCGTCTCATACTTGACAGGCCTCCCTTCAAAGCTTAAAGAAACCCAAAATGCTGCCAGTCTGGATATTATTTTCCTAGTGAACTTAAAACTAATTCCAAAACATTCATTTTTCACTAGACAATTGGCTTGTAAATACTGGATGCTTTGGTTCCAAGTTGGCTTGGGCATTTCACATTAAAAAAACAAAACAAAACAAAATTAAAATGAGAAATATCTGCCTTGTTTTAAATTGAGCTGAGCATTTGTTATGACTATCTAAAGCTGAGAAAAATGACTGTGGGAATGCACAGTGTTGCATCTCTGAAACTGAAAACATTTTTAAGAAACAAGGCTACTACACACCCAGTGAGCAGTGACCAAATGGGCCAGGTGCAGCCCTTCATGACAAAGGTGGCGTGCGGCTCTGCCACTGAGCAGACACAGCAGGGAGCAGCACCTGTGTGTGAGAAACGTAGTGCCTAACTCCAGTGAGACCCGAGGCCAACAGGCCACCCAGCCAGCTTCGGGAGGGCAGCCCCAGCCTGGGCACCAGCGGCGACCAGTCCTGCAGCGTTCAGGACACTCTCACTGGCACCCGGGGAGAAACTCTGGCGCCACTCCCTACAAAAGCACAAGTGTGGAAATTTGTGTCCAATCTCAGAGGTGCTGAGGCCTCTGAAGGACACGAAGGAGCTTGGATTAGGCAGGAGTCCAGGAGGCAGAGGCACATCTCTGAAAGCAAGATGAAAGCGCAGGTCTTCCAGAGGAAGGGAAATTTAAAGCGATGATAAAACATCAAGTAAAATGGGAGGATACACGGGTTGGGGGGGACAGAATACAGAGCTGGTGGAATAGAGAATCAGTGGAAGGATTATAAAACTATATGGAAGTGAACAAAGACATAAGGTGAGCAGAGCAGAGAAGATGGAGGGAAATGCATGAGGAGAGACTGTCTGCACGTGCTCAACGTCCCTGCCTGCACCCCCGGCTTCTCCCGAGACTCTGGTGATGCTGAGTGTTTCCCACGTGTTCACACTGGAACCAAATGGCAGCATCCCGGGCCAGGTCGTCCACCTCCTCGCTCAGGCAGAGGCCTGTGCATCTCTCTGCCTAACAGCCCTTCTGTGACAGCCCGGACGGAAACAAAGCTGTCTTCCAACCTCAGCAGCGATGCCTGCCGAAATCTGCCTCTGCCTCTGAAAGGATCTGCAGGCCTCTGCGGTTTGCTCCCTCTAAGGACAATTCCCTAATAATCAAAGAGACACTAAAATATATCGTCTTTCTTAACAGACACTGTTCCAGATCCTAAACGATGCTCTCAAGTGAGATCTGAAACTGTCGCGATCTTCATTCAAGCTGAAATGGTAGTTTAGGCCTTTAATTTTTGAGAACTCTGTAATTTTGCCAAAATACTTCATGTGCCTTAGAATAGTATCAAGAGCCCCCAAAACACACCCTGTAACAGTCCACGGACGCTCATTTGCACTCGCCCCAGGCCCTCGCCCCACCCACCTCCTGCCTCAGTACTGCCTGACTGCTGCCAGCTGTTTCACTTAGCTGTTTTTAACAATGCTATTTTGTTAAAGCTGCCTTTCCAAGTTGTAGATACATTTCTTTAGCTACACTGATCTTATAAAGTTTATGTTATACAGATTTGGTCTGTTGCATCTCAGCACGATTTTCATTTAAAGTGCCTCTTTGTATGAATGCTAGGTCTACAAGTAACCTCACTCTTCTCAGTTTCAGTAACTGGTATTTTTCACACGGTTAAGGGCAAAAGACAGGACGTGCTTCAAAGCTGGGTTTCTCTTTTATGATGGGCCACAATGATCTTAAGTATGGAACAAACACAGCCAACCTTGTAAATCATATATATATCTGATACTAAATCTGTCACTCTAGTGAACGCTAGCTGATACTATGTGACGACATGTGTATTAAAACTAGTCGATAATGACACAGCAGTGCTTGCCCAGGCTGATGTAAGAAAGAATGCTAAGACGGGGAGGCAGCTCACAGGTGTGAGGCCCTGGGTGTGTGCTCCACCCCCACCAGAGGGGAGGGGCCCGGGCAGAAGGGACTTCCAGGGCCACGGAGACCTTCCGTATCTTGCCTGTGGTGGTCGTAGCTACGTGGCTGTAAAGATTTTTCAAAATGCCTGCAAGTGTACACTTAAAATGAGCACACTTGGGCCGGGGATTTAGCTCAGTGGTTCCGGCGCCTGCCTCAAAAGCGCAAAGTCCCAAGTTTGATCCCGGTGCCAAAAAAATAAATAAATAAATAAAATACAATAAAATGAGCACACCTTATCTCACAGAAATTATATGCTAATCAGGTTGACTTGAAAAGAACCTAGGACAGGAACCTCTCCCTTGAGACGGCAAGGAAACAAGCCAACCCTCGAGAGGCCTTTCATCACCCAGGAGGCCCAAACTGCACCCTAGGTCTCCACAGCCCAGCCCTCTCTGCCAGCCGCACTGCCATCGGGGCCCTCGGCCTCTTTCCTCAGATGGTCACTGGGCTGGGCCCTTCTTGTCACTCCGGTCTCCACCAAAAAGTCCAGACCGGGTGAGACCTTGTCTCAAAATCAAATTTTTAAAGGCAGTGGGTGTGGCTCAGTGAAGGCCCTGGGATCCATCCCAGAACTGCCTGGGGAGGGAAGTAGTTACTGATATGACAAGAATTGTAACTGTTTCATTCTGCTTCCTTGCCACATGGCATAGTCCCATATAATGTATATTTTGTATTCAGAAAAACTCAGTCTTACTTAAAAACAGCTTTGAAAATTGGCTCATGGCCTATTTGCAACTGATACTAAAGCTTAAATACCTTCCCAGCAAAGTTACACTAACTTCAAAATACTCTGGGGTTGGCCATTAAAATGTTTTTGTTTCAGTTACAACACTAATGAACACCAAATGGGGGAATTTGTTTTAACGGTCTAGTACATCCAGGATTTTCTGAAAGGAAAGGCTAGATCGGCTATCCATTATATAACTAAAGGCAGATTAGTTGGTACTGATATAGATATACTTGAAAGACTTAATACTTAAGTGTAAATCAAGGATTAAAAAGTTTAATTCAGAAAGTCTGCTCAATTAACCATCATATTTCTTCCTATAAAAATACCAAACTCCTAGTTTCTGAGCCACACTTGAAAGCCACCTCCTCTTCATTCCTTACACAAGCCACTTAACCTTCACCTTGCCTCCCCATTCCTACAAAATGAGGTGACACCACTATGCTTTTTGACCCATAAAGGAATATAAAGTACCAGAGGAAGCCAGAAGGGAGTGGGAGGAACTCCAACTCCCCAGGTCTGTTACCGTCTATAAGGACTACCGATATGACGGGACTTCAGGGAACAAATTAAATGCTATTTTAAAAATGTAAAAGCAAACGCTGGAGAATGAGCTACTCTGGCAGAGCCCAGAGACAAACCCTCAGCATGTAAAAAGGCGGCCCTTTAAAGGCACTGCAGTCCCACGGTGCCTTGGCCAGGCCCTGCGCACAGCTCCAAGGCATGTGCCCCACACCGAACGTTCAGTGCGACCGCAAAGGCGGCGGCATCCACCTGCTTTTCTTGCCACTTTTGCTTCTACAGACTTGTGGAAGCACTTCTGCCTCAGCCCACCCTCGAGGATAAATAAAATAAAATTCTTATAAGGAAAGCTAAAACTTCTCAGAGAAATGCTTTTAAGTAATTTCAATTATTTCAGAAGTACCTATGTATTTGCAACTTGAACTAATTACAAGTTACTGTTATTTATTCTTCAAAGAATTTCCAACCAGAATCTTCCAATATGGACTACTTTGTTAGTATAATTTTAGATACAGTGTTTACAGTGATAAAATTGTATTTCTTTAAAAGCTGTCTGTGTCTGCCAGGCACAGTGGCATATACCTATAATCCCAACCACTCAGGAGGCTGAGGCAAGAGAATAACAAATTTGAGGCCAGGCTGGGCAACTCAGAGATCCTGTCTGAAAAAATAAAAAGGACGGGCTGGGGATTTAGCTCAGTGGTTCCGACACCTGCCTTGCAAGCGGAAGGACCGGAGTTCAATCCCTGGTACCAAAAAAAAAAATTAAAAAGTAAAAAGGGCTGGCGATGTAGCTCAATGGTAAGAATGCTTGCCTGGTAATCACAAGGCCCTGGTTTCAATCCCTGATACCACACACACACACACACATGCAAGTGATTTTTACACTAGGTTGGATTTGCATGGCTCCCCCATCAGTTGGAATTAATGAAATTTAGCATTCTATCATTATATATCAAGTAGCGAGATTAAGAGTCCTTCATAAATAGCATGTCTTCAAGTGCAAGGTCCTAGGTTACACAGATTCATTGCACCTCAACTTTCTAACCATTTCTAATGTCATTCCCTAAAGTCCATTTACTAACTATCCACGAACCAATATTGGTACATCCTTAATGGGCCATTATTCTGAAATCTCATGAAAATAACAGATCCACTATTAAAAGAGTATAGCTTTATTACTCAAAGAGTAGTGAGTAGTGCACAAAGTTCATCAGATAACCAAAAGATTAAGAAAAAAGAAAAAGTTCTGAATTAAAAAGAAAACACAGGGAACAAAACTAAGCCAGTTTTTATTACTACAGGCTTCTTACCACCACTTATAAATGAATGTACACGATGACTCCCTGTTGTGGTATGGATCACAGTGCCCCCAAAGGCCTCGTGCACTCATAGCTGGGCTTTGGAAGGTGACTGAATCATGGGAGTGCCACAGACGACTTGCTGTTAGGAGGGGGTCTGGTAAAAGGGGTCCTGGGCGTGGGCTGAAGGAGTGCACATGCTTCCCACCCTCTATCTCCTGGTTGTCATGCTGGGAACAGCTTTCCAACACTGCGCTCCTCTGCCATGCTTTCTACTCAAGCCAGCTGGCCGTGGACTGTAACTGTGAGCCAGAATAAACCTCTCCTCCTCTGAGCTGTGCGTGCCAACACAAAAGTGAGTAAGACACTCACTCCCCAGAGCACGTGTGCTGACATATGTGTGTGTGTGTTTTGGAAAGTATTTATGAAACTGTTCCTCAGTGTATGACTACAAAACCATACCCAAGGGCTACACTTCATACTAAATATTCTGTACTGCATACAGAACACTGCCACAATCATTGGCTGCTGTTTTCAATCTTTAATATCAACCAATTTCCACCTATTACTCTATGTGCAAAAGTACTAGCTACTTCTGGAAAGAGGGGGAGGCACAGTCAAAAAGTACAGCCATGCCTCCCTCTGTCCTCAGCAGGACTCCTGAAGGACATAGTGCTCTGTCCATGAGCAACCCTTCTGCTGCAGCCACAAAGCGTGTGCACTGGGCAGGTCTCTTGGTTGGTCTGTTGTTGTTTAGCAGATGTCTCCATGATCTTAGATACTATATTTCCTTCTTTCATTGGGCTATCTGGGGTCTTTAAGCAAGCAAAGAACTAATAGATACCCTAAGAGCACTTCAAAGAGGAGCTGCAAATGGCAATAAATAAAATGTGAATCTGAGTGTCTTGGTGTGCAAAACATCAAACCAGCTAGACTAGACTGTGAGTCTTCACACATGCTCCTGGACCACGGAGCTGGGGAAGTGGCAAAAATTCCTCAAGTATGAAAATAATCAGCAGAACAAGGCATTATTAGAGTCAAAATAAGTTTAGGTACCTAATACAAATAAATTAATAGCGAAATTTCAGTCTAAAAAACCAGTCTTTCTGGATCTTACCCCCATTTCTCCTCTGAAACTTAAAAGAGCATTTTACCAATACCAAGAAGTTAAAGGACCGGGGACTTAGCTCAGTGGTGCTGCTGCCTGCCTCACAAGCGTAAGGTCCAGAGTTCGATTCCCAGTACCAAAAAAAAAAGAAGTTAAAGCACCCAAGAGTTGTACACACTAAACCATTACACTTTGAAATAATGCCAAACTTTACCAATATTAATACTTTATCAATATATTATCATAAATATCAAATATGCTTATAATAATTATAACTTAAAATAAGGGCATAATCATTAAATAGTTTGATGACAAAAAACAAATATAGTGAATATGAGTTAGGAAATTCCATTTTTTAAAAATATACTGTAAATAATAAAATAAGCCCTACCAGTTAGGGCAGCCTTCTGGAGTTGGAAATAAGTTTCAGAGCTTGTACTTGTTTAAAGCAGGAGTCTTCCTAGTCTAGTAGTGAAGCATGTAAACTTTGGAATCCAGACACAGGTTCGAATCCCAGCTGTAATGTTTACCAGCTGGGTAAAAGGAGTCAAATATGTAGGACAGCAAATAAAACATTGTTCATAGAAAAAAGATTTACAAATGAAAATGGTATTTATCTCACACCATAGATTGGTACATATTCACTTATTCATTCATCTAACATTTCTTAATAGTATTTATATATTTCTGGCACTATGCTGTACATGTCACAATGATAAATAAGATAAAATCTCTGCCCATGATTGATCAGGAACTAGGGTAACCTTTACATTACACTTATCAGTACTTTGCTGAAAACATGCTGTGTATATGAAGTGCTTAACTAAATAGACAGCATTTAACTCCTGGTATATATAACTATACACAGTATTAACTCCATACAGAGATGGGCTTTCACTGCTGTCCTCACTTTTGGGTTGAAGAACCTCCCTGAACAGGACGCAAAGCCCAGCTGACAGTGGGATAACAGGGGTAAGGCAGCCAACCACACTCCTTCCCACTGCCCTCGGGGCTCAGTCCTCAGGGAGAGCATGTGAGACACAGCCTCGCCCTGATGGCTGACCTGCAAAGAAACCAACACTGTGTTTGATATCAAGAAATCCCCCATCATTCTGAGAACACAGAAGGCATTTTAAACAAGCAGCTTGCCTCTCCCCTCCTTGGCAAATCTGTGGTTGCTCTCACAGCCTCAGACTGGCACTTTCATCCCCAGCTTAGCACTCTGACGCTCGCCTCCTCTCTAATATAATGGCTTTCACCCGCCTAGCCAAGAAAAGAGTTTTACACCTACAACCCTTTGAGGAGCAGCTGGTAAGGATCAGGCGTCTCCCTCGCACACTCTGAGCAGCTGAAACAAGCAATGAGCTAACTCGTCTCAGCAAAAGCCCGAGATTCATTCCTGCTGTACCAGGCATCAGAATTTGTTCCTTTTAGGGCTAATAATATTCCTTTGTATAAAACTTTGTTTATGTAGTCATCCCTTGATAGATACTCAGGTAGCCTTCTGCTATGATGAACAATGATGCTTTGGATAATGATTTTTGTAAAGGTTTCATCAAAAGTTCTTATTCAATAACACATATGAAAAGCAAAAAATACAGAAATTTTAAAAATAGATTTATAACATGGTTATCTAATAAAGCGCATTACTTTCCAGGCAATTAGAAAGAAAATAGCAAACAAATAGCTTAATTGTTTATTTGAACTGTTACTAAGTTTTATTCTCTTACAATTAAATTTAAAAGTCTAACAAGCCAATTAAATGGTAACTAATTTTTATTTCTAAAATGAGCGTGTATCAACAATTTACTATGTAGGAGTCCCTCTTCCCATGCGGCCACTCCGCCAGCAACTGGGCGGGGAGCCGGAATATGGAACTGGGCTTATCGACCATTTCCCGGTCTCACCAGGAGCCTGGTGGCCGGGAGGACGGCGGAGCGGGAGCCGCAGGCTGTGTGCAAGGGACCCACGCCGTGCCGTGTTGGCATCAGGCGCTGCGTTCGGGGCCTCGGCGCCGCTGATGAGCAACGAAAGAGGCTTTGAAAATGCAGAGCTAGGAGTCATAGGAAAAAAGAAGAAAGTCCCAAGGAGAGTCATCCACTTTGTTAGTGGCAAAACAATGGAAGAATGCAGCACAGATGAAGATGAAGTTGAGGGCCTAGAAAAGAAAGATGTTTTGCCCACTGCTGATCCGACAACACTTGCCTGGGGTCCCTACTTGTGGCTTTACATGCTTCGGGCCGCCACGTCAGCCCTTTCAGTGCGTGACTTTCTTGGAGAGAAGACTGCATCTGCTTTGGGCATCAGCACCCCAAAACACCCATATGCCGTTGATGAGTATTACCGGGTAAGAAGGAGGAGGAGGAGGAAGAAGAAGAAGAAAGCAGGATGTCTGAAGAAGCAGAAAGACAATTCCAGCAGAGTAGACACAAGCTAATTCCCCTGTTCAGACAGATCAACCATAAACAGTGGTATCCACTTCGTCTGCGAATCTGAATTTTGAAATGGAGGAAGACTGTGAAGTTCTTACAGAAGGCAAAGTCCAGGCTCTGTTCCACCACAGAATGAAATGACTATCAGACTTCAAATGCTAAACTTCTTTTGTACCAGGAACTTTCACATTCTCTATTCAGTAGAACTTAAAGCAATTATTTATATTTTAAATTATTAACTTATCTGGAAAGGAAAAGTTTCTTCATTGTTAGGCTTAGAAAAAGTTGGGTCTGAAGTTTGGATATTTCTACTCTGCTTTCACTGTGTATTGAATTAGTGCCTTAGCTTTTCTTTTTTGGGGGTTAGTGCTGGGGATCAAACCCAGGGCATGTTAGCAGGCACTTTACCCCTGAGCTACACCCTCAGCCCAATGTTTTGATTTTAAAATGATCCTTATAAAAAAAGGTTAAGGCCTTAATAAATTAAGAAGAGTTAAATTAGCAAGCTCATCTGTTATTTGTGCATTTATAAAGAGAAAAAAGTAAACTGTTGATTAAAGCTAACTGGAGCCAGTAATCCTATAATTTCAGATTAAAATGAAGATTCACCTCTTACATTTTCTCATGTTATGCCTTACATTTTAAGCTTTAATTTAATATATCTGTTCATTTCCACTAAGGATGGTTCACTGAGTATGTAATAAAATGAGCGTGATGGAAGCACTTTTTGAGTTCATTGAGAATAAGTATTTTATGGAGAAGTATTTATTACACCAATATTAATATGGGTTTCCATTTTTTAATGCAAGTCACTTAATCTTGTATTTTTCAGCAGTTATTAAAATAAGCTTTGATCATAAAGTTAACACTGGTTGTGGAATAAATTAATGTAACATCTGATTATCCACACGGCATCTTGCTTCTATCACTCATTCAGCCCTCAAAGACTCCTAGAGTTAGGGGGTGAGGAGCTGGGAGACAGATATAGATTTAACTATCAAGAGCTGTTAAATATTGTACAAGGAATAATAGTAACAATAAAATTAGTTACTTGTCTTTCACCATTTTTAAGTAGCAACAGTAAGAAGGGCAGTTTACTTAAACCAGGCTGGCCGTTTCTCTACCTACTTGGTTATTTGTAAACTTTACAAATTTATATACTACGAAGCTAATTTGAAAATATTCCTAAATATGTGTACAGAACCTTGAGATGTTTACAAATGTGGATAAAAAGAATGTGTTGGAATACTGTAGAAATGCTGATCTTAAAAGCTTTTTCATAGAACTGGGGATACAGCTCAGTGGTGGAGCACTTGTCTAGCATGTGCATGGCCCTGGGTTCAACCCCAGTACTAAAAAAACCCAAACCAAAACAACACTGTAAGAGCTTTTAGAAATCGTTATGTTAACACCCTTCTAAACAGCATTTAAGCTTTCAATCATAAACTTATGTAAAATACAGTGTAAAAGAAACTTAAAATACATACAGTGGGCCTACTGCGGAAGTCTGTCAAGAAACATGAATTAAATTTTTAACTGAAGCTCAAGTTTTTCAACTGATAGTTGAAAGATGAAATTGAAAGCTGAAGCTCTTTGAACTAAGTTCTTTAACTGAAATTTAAAGAATTTAGGAAAGAAAGTTTTCTTAGGAGTCTTTAGTTTATATGGATTCATGCTACGGTGGTTCATAGTACGTGGTCATCTTTTTAATTCATGGCTATAAACTATATAACTTAGTGCTTAACAATCTTGAGATAATGTAATTAATGTCACCATAAATTATACTTTACTAACAGCTCTAAAGCATGCTAGCCCAACTTCTTCCCATTTGTTAACTTTGAAATAGCATCTTTAGCTCAGCTAGTTATTAACCAGAGGTTCTGCTACCTAAGAGTTTATCTAGAAACCCTTCTGATTGTAGAAGATAGTGATTTATGAGGGTTTTATGTTTTTTGAATTTTATTTTCACCACTTGTCCAACAGTGGCCAGTTTGTAATGTTTAAATAGTTATTCATTATGCCTTAAATTTTTATACATTTTTGTTTATGCAAACTATAAAATTTCTCATAAATGCATTAAATGATTTGTGTCATTTTGAAAAAAAAATAATAATAATTTACTATGTAGGAATCTCTAGAAATATTTTTCTATATACAACTTTATGGGAAAGCTTAAATCAATGCCTGATTTTCTATGAAACATCCTTACAACTTTATTGAGTGATTCACATTTTTTCAAACTCCATTTTTCAAAGAGAAAACATATCTGTTTCTGAGAAGTACTTAATCACATAATAAAATTCTTTAAAGTTTTTTTTAAATATCAAGGATGAGGAATTATTAAGTCACATACAATACTAAAAAACTTTTCTATTACGACAAGGGTACTTATGAAATGAACTTAATACAAATATTCACATGTAATCGCATGTTACATGTTCAATACTCCTAAAAGCTTACATCATGTGGTAGGACAACTTCTACAGCAAAGCTGACTGCCGCACAGCATTAGACACACTAGCCTCATGGCATTACTTTTCTTACACTGTGCAACAATAAATGCACTGTGGGCAGGGTCTTCGCCTTAACCTAGTAACCTCTTCCTTTATGAACTTTCAAGATTGTTTGCTAACATTTTCACTGGAAAAGCATGATAAATATGAAAAACATCTACATGTATTTATATGGAAAGAAATCTAAACTTCTTTGTTTCATTAAATAGCCAAACTGTAAGGCAATTCTGCAGATGAGAAAATTGTTTCTCAGAAAGGTCAGAAAGGAAAGGCTAGTAGAAAAAGACTTATTTTTCACTTCAAAAACCAATGGGATTTTTAAGGCAACGATGCAATGGTGGATACACAACATTTTATATTTGTCAAAACCCATAAAACTGTACAACATATATCTTAATGTGAATCTTAATGTGAAATATGGACTTTAATACCAATCTATCAATATTGTTTTGTTAATTATAACAAATATATTACACTAATGGAAAATGTTTTCATAACAGGGGAACTGGAGAAGCAGTGACTGGCAGGATTTGTGGAAATCTGTACTTTCCACTCAATTTTTCTGGAAGCCTAAAACTGTTCTAAGAAATAAAGTCTAATAATAAAAATGAAAAAACTTATAATGATTTCTGTAAATAGGAGAAACAAACTTTTTAAATGTTGAGAACTCTAAACAATCACAATTCATACACAGAGTTGGGAGATGAAATCCACGGGGGCCTCGCAGCTCCGGGTCTAAGTCCATGAACTCCTGCGCCAAGGAAAGGAGCTGAGCATCGGGGTGCAGAGTGCACCGGGCACTGAAGCGGGGGACACCCGCCGAGTGGTCCTGCCCCACTGCCCCCCACACACCCATGAAATTGTATTACTACAGTTGTACTCACTGTTCTTTTATATTATAAAGTACTTTCCCCATCTTAAGGACCAAAATGAACTCAATGTAATCCACCCTTCTAAAATATAAGTCCAGAGAAATGCTATTAAATATTTGGGTGAATACTGCCAAATCACTCATTAATGATTCTATTCTAAAGCCTAAAATATGCAAGAATTATTTCAGGAAAACGAAATGAACAAATGTCAAATAGAATTTTTTGATGTAGTAATAGGTTTAACGGCATTCTCTTTTGTTTTCAGCAAATGTAAACTTGGCAATGGAAAACTGTATAATAATATAATAACACCTTCCATGTTTCCTTACTAAAATACAACTAGTCAATCCACCATACTGTCAAGACTGAAAAGACTAGTGGCAAGAAGACAGCACGGAATTGGCAAACTCAAGTTCACCAAGGCAAGTAAAAACGACTACTGTCAGCGTTCAGCAAGAGTTCAAATCCCAACTGTTTTTCCTAGTTACACAACTATGAGCAAATATAAAACCTTGGATTCAGTTACTTACTCCAGAAAACGAGAATATTCAAAGCCACTATCACAGGTCAAGAGTCAGGTGACCAAATGAGTTAATGCCTTGCGTGGAGGCTGACACATCATAAACACCCAGTAAATGCTGGCTTAAACAGATGCTGCAATTAATAGCAGCAACAAGCACCAGGCGGGCGGAACTCTCAGAACAGCCCCATGCGGGGCGCTGCAGCTGAGGGCGCCTGCATCCGCCCGCTGACCAGCTCTCTCCCACAGCAGCTATTCAAGGGTAGGGTTAACCCGGGTCCACAGAACACAAGCAACAGCCGAGAACAGACGTGGCCGGGTGTGTACAGATCTGAGCCACTCACAGCACGGATACACGGCCACCTCTGGCTGCACAGCCCTGAGTGCTAAAGTGGGGACAGCACCGCCAGCCGAGAACGGGGACTACCTCACCATGTGCCACATCGCATCCAACACTGTAAAAGCCAATGCTTGCTGACAAAGGGCACGGCTCAGCTTTTTCAGTAAGGTGACAAAAGAATTATTTGGTGTAGTTTTTCCTGAGAACTCTGAAATATATGATGACCCATCCCCATCCTTCCACAAGGTTAATGTGAATGGATGACCAGCTGAATGAATGAATAAATCACTGAAATTACTTCATCTGCCACTGATGATCTCCATAACTACTAAAACACAGCCCCTCCGGTATGGCGGGGAAACTCCCACCAACTAGACTCAAGGAGCATCGGTGGGAGGAAGCAGAGATGGTACCGGAAGCGTTTCACCTTTCTCCTCTGGATGTTCTGACTACCCATAGATTAATACAAAGTACAATGAAAATATATCAGTTCGGGCCAGGGTTTTAGCTCAGTAGTTCCTCCCCCTGCCTCGCAAGTTCGATCCCCGGTACCAAAAAAAGAGAAAAACTACATCAGCTCTAAGTGAGAGAAGCCGTCACAGCAAGCCATCTACGGTATGAACAACCCATGGGAATTCCAGAGTGGGGAACCCACAGCAGAAGGTGAACAGGTGCTGGGGGAATGAGGACCGGCTGTGGACAGACAGGGCTGTTACAAGCTGTCTAAAGTCAGATGTGCTAATGGCCACACAATTCTGTGAGTACACTGACATCGTGGAACAGCAATGCCTACAACGGGCACATTTTTCATAGTATGAGAAATATATCTCATAGTTATAAAACAATCTATACTTGTTTTGAGCACGTGCACAGGCTCTTTAAATGCATTCATGAAGTTGGTAATATGACCCTCTATTACAAACTTCCTAAAAACTATATCACCAAAAACTAGCAACCATCCTATAAAGTAATAAATCTATGATGCCTAGATCTCAAAATCATGATCTCTCAGTAGTATGAATAACAAGTTTATGTAGCTCTCTGAAAATGAAGTTTCTGGCTAAAATGATGACTTGAATGACTCAAAGAAATCACATCCAAACTTGTCACCTAGCAGGAAAGAGCTCGGTAAGAATGTGTGCTCTACACGCGTGGGCTGGCTTCTCTCTCTGGCCACACAGCACCTTCGATCACCCCAAAACTCATGCGGTGAACATTCACTGTGTGCTGCGTCTGACCCCTAGCAACCCAACCCTCAGCCCGCTGGGCAGGGCTCCCCAAGCACCGCCCCCCCGAGGGAGCGAGCAACTGAGCAGAGGCGCCCGAAGCTGTAGCCCAGCTCTCAGCTTCGCCCGCCCGGAGGGAGTGCAGGGAGCCGCCACCTGGCAGGCTTTAAGAAGCCACCCACCCGAGCTCCTCCCAGCTCCGAGCTCCCACAGCCATGGGCCGCGTTCCTGATTGTCCGTCTGGGGGAAGGGGAGGAGTTTGCTGTTTTATTCTTTCTTCTGTGTTTATTTCTGTTCGTTTACCTAATTCTATTTACTTTCTTTTATTCTTTACTTGGATTATTTATCTCCCATTTCTCTCATCTTCCTTTTCTTCTTCAAATTTTACTTCTTTCATTTTTCTCTCTCCCTATGCCCTCAATTTTTATTATTACTACAAAGCTCTGTTAATTTTTAGCTATTTAGTTTATTCTACTATTCCTGATTTCTTTTCTATTGTTGATGGTGGTACAGTGGCTGCTTTTAGTAGCTGTTTACTGCACTCAGTACCTAGTTTATCTTTGTGTCTATGTTATTACTGCAGATCTCTTTTGTGCCCTTAAGGGTGTTATATTTGTAGCTTTTGCTGGTTCTTACAGTATGCTGGTATCTGTTCTGGTCTGTCTTGAATATTGTAACTACTGATTTATTTTCTGTTGTTGATGGTGGCATAGTTCTTGCCTTAAGAGGATGAGACTGTCTGTTGGCATCCAGTTTGTCTTTCTGTCATTGGCATTATGGGGGTTTGCTTTCTCCTTTTTGAGTGGAGCTCAGGAAAGAAAGAGCCCACAGAGGAGGGGGGGAGGCTGGACACGAAAAACACTCAAATGCTACCCTGAGTTGGCTGAAGAGGGGTGGAAACACCAAAACAGCCAAACCCAAGGCCACTTGGCAGGGAAGTAAACTTAACTAAAATAGTGACAGCGCTTATCTGGTCTAACTGATCTCACCAGCTGATCTCACTGCACTGAAGTAGAGGAGGACACAGGAAAAGAACTCAAGAATCAAATGGTTGAAATGTTTGAAGAGACCAAAGAACAAACATATAAGCAAATTCATAAGATGTTCAGCAAACTTGAAGATTTAAATAAACATACATGATTTAACTAGTAAAATGTTCATTGAGCTTAAAGAAGTAAACAATACTGATTTGAGTTAAATAAGATAATATAAGATGTGAATGAGCATTTTGGAAGAGAATTAGAAATGATGAAAAGAAATCAAGCAGAAATTCAAGATTTGAAAATTTGAGCAGAAACCCTGGGGAGCAGATCTGACGATGCAAGGGCAGTGCTGGAACTTGAGGACAGGCTGTGTGGCAGATCATGTACTCAGTGACACCCAGAAACAAGACACCATGGACGCTGGACCCGTCAGCTGCTAGGTAACTCAAACAACATGAAAACCCAGAATCATACAGCAAAGGAAAAATTAGAAGAAGACTCAAAAGGTATATTTTTTAAATGTTTAAATGTATTCACCGAAATCAGAGCAGAAAATTTTCCAAATCCCGGGAAAGAATTCAATGTTCAAGTACAAGAGGCATATAGAACCCCAAATGGCCATGACCAGAAAAGACCTTCTCCCCAACATACTCAGAATGCCAGAAATTCAACAGAGCGAGAGAATGCTAAAAGCTGTTAGAGAAAAACAGCAAGTAACTGATAAAGGCAAGCCTACACAAATACAAGTAACAGCGGACTCCTCAGCACAGACTTTAAAAGGCCAGGAGAGGGCTGGGGATTTAGTTCAGTGGTTCTGGCACCTGCCTCACAAGCACAAGGTCCTGAGTTCGATCCCCGGTACCAAAAAAAAAAAAGAGCTTAAAAGGCCAGGAGAGCTTGAAGCAATAATTTTCAAGCCCTAAAATAAAACAATTGTCAACACAGACTTCTATAGCCTCCAAAACCAACCTTCAACATTGTCAGAGAAGTAAAGATTTTACATAACAAAGAAATCTTTGGTTTTGGTACTGGGGATCGAACTTCGGACCTTGCGCTTGCAAGGCAGGCGCCGGAACCACTGAGCTACATCCTGGGCTGACAAAGAAATCTTAAAGAAATTTATGATCACTAAACCAGCATTAGAGAAAATACTTAAGGGAGGGCTGGGGATGTAGCTCAGTGGTTCCGCTGCCTGCCTCGAAAGCTCAAGGACCCGAGTTCCATCCCCGGTACCAAAAAAAAAGCAAATGTACAAAATATAGTAATAAAACATGAAAAACAAAAGAGAGAATGGGATGAGAAGATCCAAAAGAATATAAAAAATGAAAAGAAGTATTTGAAAAACATTTCTTGCTCAGGGTGACACAAACAAGGGGGGGAGCCAAAATTCAAGCTCAGGTCATCAAGTTCTAAGCCTACTACCTCAAAAGTCGGGGGAAAATGAGCCTAGTCTCTGTCAAGGGAACTTAGAGCTCAATTCATAACATCAGACATGAACACCTCATAACCTACACTTCATACTCTAGTCCTCACAGTTGCAAAGCAGAGGTCACGCGAGGAAAGTGGCCAGCAGCTGAAGAAACCTCAATTCCAAGGCAGGCACACAGACAGCATCGCCCTCCCGCCAGCGACAGCGCAGGGGGATGGAGTGGCTGATTTCTCTGGAGGACTTTCAGGTCTTAATAACTTACTGAAACTGAAAACACTTAACATAACTTACATTTATTCAATTTTAAATTTAACTAACGCTAAACTCAACAGTACCCAAAAGGCATCAGATTAGCTTAAAAACAATCCTACATTTAAAACAAATCTCAACTGAAAAAATACCTTTTTATTTTATTTTGGCACTGAGGTTTGAGCCCAGATTTTCTCACATGTAAGCACCTGCTCAACCGCTGAGCAGCACCTCCAGTCCCTCCAGTGAAAAACTTCTATGTGAAATACTTGAATTTTGGTTAATGATGATAAAATACTTCTCATTATCTTAATATCAGTAACCAAAACTGAAAGTTTTTATAGAAGCTTCTTAGACCTTAAACATTTGAAAGTTTGATGAAAATCAATGATCTGGTGATTTGAAAAAAATGCATCCTCACAGACAGACCCATTCCTATCTATAAGCAGCACTAACGTATCACACAGGTCCCTGAGCCACGGAGCAGTCAGTCAGGACTCAAACGTGAAAGTTCAGGTCCCTTGGGGCCTGGGCTCTTGTCTGCTACACTATTTTGCATTGTTGGCACTTGGCACACAAGTAATACTTAATTATGAACTGAATGAGTGATCGATTACTTCACTATTTCAGTCTTTGGAGTCCCCTCAGGATGATATGCAATGGCCTACATGTCTACCCCCAATCTTACCTCTCTTCTCTACTTTCTAACTCGTATGCTGGATACTACAACCAACTGGTCCCTGGAGCACATTCTGCAACTTCACACTTCTGTGAGGCTCGCTCTACAGGCATGTGTGTGACTCTCTCTCCCTCTCTCTCTCTCTCTCTCTCTCTCTCTCTCATACACACACATATCCTACAAAAGAAAGAAAAGACTCGGGGACAATTTTAATAGTAAGCATGTGCTGAAAACCTTCCAGGGATCAGAATCCGAAAGGTCCGCCAGAGCCACCAGGACAGCTTTGGGGGGCTGTACAAACTTAGACACCAACTCTAGGGATCAGGCTCCCTCCCTACTAACCCTGAAACATAAAGCACCAAGACCAGACCTAAGTAAAGCGCAGAGGTCACAAACACACAGGTTGTGACACTGCCTGATTTTATAAAATGGAAGAGCCTGGTAGCCTCCCCACAAGCTCGCTGCTGAAGGCTAGGATGGTGTGAGGTAGACAAACCAAAAAATACTACAAGAACGTCAGCATTCGGAACTTCGTGTTAATGAAACTGGAAGGAAGGGAGAGAAGAAAGGATGAAGGAAAAAGGCCCAATACTCACACACAGCTTGCAGTCTTCTTTTCACTGGAATGAGCCTCCCAAAAAATGTACTTGGAAAAAGAAAATCTATTTTGAAATAGCTGCTTGACTTCACAGACAAGTTCTGAGGACAACAAGACTTGAAGACCAAGCTGGCAGCAGCACCCAGCCACAAGCTCCCTCGGCCGAGGAGGCGCAGGAGTACACGGTGGGAGCCCAACAGGAGCGCTCAGCTTGGGCTCAGTGGCCCCCACCCCCGATCTGCACTAACCAGAAAATGCACAGCACTGAACTACCCCCGTCTGTCACAGAAAACCAAAAGCTTCAGAACATTAACCTAAGCTCACTTTAAAATGAAACTTAAGCACCTTTTCAACTAAAATGTTATTTTTAACAATGTTTAGTAAGCAAAGCAAAATACGTATATCCCACATAGGTAAACATAAGATTATATTAAAAAAAAGAATACAGGAAACAATACTCACAAGTTATTTTCTACTTCTGGATGTCCTAAAATATACTGTTAAAGGAGGAAGAAAAGGAAAAAACTAGTACAGGCATCGATTTTGATAACAAATAATAATTTCATTTAAAATGAATTAAAACACACAAAGAAAATCTCTGGTAAAAAATTTTTATAGAAAAGGAAACTTATTCTTAAACCCCAAATACCTCCAGAAACACATTAAAAACCTCATCTACAGAAAACTAAGGTTATCATCTTTTTAAAGCTTCTTTAAGAAGCTAAGTCCTCACCCATCTGTAATCACTGCTACTAAGGAGGCTTGAGGCAGGAGGATCACAAATTCAAGGCTACCCTGGACAAACTAGTGAGTCCCAAATAAATGTTTTGTCCCAAAATAAAAAAAAAAAAAAGGGATGGGGATGTAGCTTAATGGGAGTGCACTTGTCTAGCATGCTCAAGACCCTGGGTTCAATGGCCACTACTCAAAAAAAAAGTTAAGAAGCTAAGTCCTCAGAACAAGCTTTGCAAATTCCAATACACGTAAGTCTTGGCACATTCGTGGTAATCTCAGCCTTAGTCATACATCTGAGAGCGCCTGCTCCACCTGAGCTTTACAGCGTGGCACCCCAGGCACAGAGATGACCTCAGAATGAGGTATGAGGAAAGCACTCCGTGTCCCTTAGGAGGTCACTCAACGACTGTCCTTTTGCTTCCCCGAGAAGGCAGTGAACAGAAGGCTCCAGCGAGGGTGGTTTTCCAGTTCTCCTGGGAACCATCTGACTTCTCCTTCAAACACCGTTTATTTGCTAGGTCTCAGGGGAAGAGCTTGGCCAGTAACTAGGAATGGGCACACACGGGACTGTAGCAGGTCGAGTCTCCACTATTCCCCCCACAGTCAAAGCAAAATACTCCAGGAGAGCGACATGACAAGGTGGACTTGTGGATTCCAGCAATGTGGATTCATGGCTGCAGACTGCCTAAAAAATGCTGGGTTAAATAGAGCAAATCTTTTTTTAAACGTGTGATAGAGCCAAGAGTACAGTAAGAGAAATGTTCCAAGGCAAAAATAGTAAGAAAGCGAAAGCCTGGAGAGGAGAGTCAGCTGTAAAGGCAGAGGGGCCCAGGCCTTTGACCATTCTGCGGCCCAGCTGGAGGGAGGGTGAGAGAGGAAGGGAGGGAGTCAGGGTGCAGAGGCAAAACCTGGGGGCTCACAGGCCCCACAGAGCCGGAGCTGTGGAAGGACCCAGGAGCCTCCCGCTGCCCAGGCAGGCGGGCAGGCGAGGGAAGACCGCCGGGCCAAGTGCTGGCGGCAAACTTCAACACTACTGTTTCTGGGATTTCAAGATCGAGCCGCAAAAATTGTAACAGTTTATGTTAGGGGGTGATTTTACTATTCAAGCAGAAGGCAAAGATAGCATTTGCATTAGACTTATAAGTATGCATTGTAACATGTTTTGGGTAAGCACTAAAAAAAAAGAAAGGAGAGAAAAGAAGACAAATTTTCCAACACAGGTGAAGGGGAGAAAAATGGAATGAGAAAAGAAAAACAAGCAGAAGGCAAGAAAGCAGATGACAGGTGGGAGGCAACCAGGCCTTGGGATCAACTGAAAGCCCAGGCCCGCCCGCATGCATGACTTGGGGCCACAGACAGCCTTCTGCTTTTAAAATCTCAGTTTTCTCCTCTTTAGAAACAGAGATAAAAACACAAAGCGTTGCTGGAGATTTAGCTCAGTGGTTCCGCCTCCTGCCTTGAAAGCAGAAGGTCCCGAGTTCAATCCCCAGTACCCAAAAAAAAACAAACAAACCAAAAACACAAAGCTTTAACCTCAGGCTTAAATTAACCTCAAGGACACAAAAGCTGACACAGATGCGCAGCCCTCCCCTCCTGTGTTCAACCAGCAACAGGGCTCTTTCAGCGGCTGGGGCAGACACAGAGCACCAGCCTCAGTCACCTGTGCCTCCGGACTCGGGCCTCATGAAGGCTTTCACAGCTTCTGAATACAATCACCTTACGTTGGAGCCTCACTTTACTCCTTCCAAAGCTATGCTCAAATACATTGAGGTCCTCAGACCACGCTCAATGTAAGGCAAGTGCCACTCCCTTAACAAAAGCAGTCGTACTGCACAGGAGATGAAGACCTCTCTAAGCCGCTTCTCTTTCTGGAGGAAAAGGAAAGGAGTGATTACTGCTCTTGTCACCTAAAAGATGAGTAGCTCACCTCAGTCTGCTAAAATTTGTTAAAATTACGAATGAGCGTGGGATTCCAAATATAAGACAACAAAATAACATCTTGTTGTATCGAAGTTATTTTATGGATTTAGAAATTGTGCTCTAAAAAGTAGTGTTCTGTAAAAGCTTAGTACATCAAGTACTTCCCAATAGCAGTATTATAAAGGCTGATGCTAAAAAACACATGAAAATATTTAATGCAACATCCATATGTGCACTGCCCGTGTTTTTGATTCTCATAACCAATTTTAAATTATTTTTTTCTCTACTACACATTATGCTTCCAAAAATTTCACCATCTGTACAGAGAGAAAATGTCTGTATGTTGAGCCAGGTGTGGTGGCACACAGGTGTAATCTCAGCACTCAGGAGGCTAAGGCAAGAGGATCACTGAGTTCAAGGCCAGCCTGACTACATAGTGAGACCCTGTCTCAACAACAAAATCTGTATGTTTCTAAGATGATCTTTGAATAGCAAATCTAAACAAAAAAGTATAATTCCCCCAAAGTGGGGTTTATCAATTGATACATACGACTGACCTCCAACATGAAAGCACAAATACTTATCAAAATAGCACAATCCTCTTGCCTCGAATAAAATGCTGAATGCTGAAAACATTTAAAGGCACCAACTGGCAACCACTAAAACTAAAGCAGAAAGTTTTATTACAATAGAAATGGGAAATCCTGAATGTATACCCAGATACTAATAGAAAATGACATGGGGAGACTTTCCAAGTGGAAATTTTAACCAGAGTATATTATGTATAAAAAAGAACACACAAGCTTGATGAACAGCAGAGTAGTCAAGGGCTACATCGCTGAGGTCAGAGAGCCCTGACTCCGATTCCAGCTCCAATAATTAGTATGCCACTTGGGCAAGCCAGCTAGCCTTCATAACCTCAGCGTCTGTATCTGCAAAACTGGCATAATGACCCTTAATAGGATTGCAGTGAGGAGCAAGTTAGATGTAACAGATGTAAACACTTAGCACAGTGATTAGCATATAGTAAATAGTAAACATTCCTAGTAGTCCTATAATTATTCTCTAAAAACGTTTTTACAAGACACTAGCAAAAGTGTCAGAAAGCACCTTAATGGGGTTAAATAAATTGTACTTCAGCTACCCGCCCGACAGTGGATAATCCCACGCCTACCACAAAGTGTTCACCAAACACCACAGCCGAGAACCCAATAACAAACATCCACAAATTAAATCATTAGAAATTATTAGTGTAAAGGTCACTACTAATCTCTTCCATGGAAACTGGGAGTCTAATTACTAATAACCAGGTTACAGTATGAAGGGACTAATGAAATAACTTGGTAATACACAGCTGCTAATGTGATCTCGGGGCACAACCACGTGGATTAACCAACCACAGCAAACTCAACAGAAACAACCCTCCGCTAGTTGGTAAGCACAGTAATCCAACTGCCCCTCAAACAGTGCGACTGCGGAGGGAAGGGCCGAGGCGTCCGCACATTAGAGACACAGGCAGTCGGAACGGCTTAGATCTCTCGGTTTCAGTCAGGGAAACAGGGTCTACTGCAGAGAAATCTAAAACTTGAACATGCATCTTCCTTTTTTAAATTAACTTTTAAATTGACAAATGAGCCAGGGATTTAGCTCAGTGGTTCCACTGCCTGCCTGGAAAGCGCAAGGTCCTGAGTTCGATCTCTGGTACCAAAAAAAATTTTTTTAAATTGACAAATGAAAGCTGTGTACAGTAATAGTACACAACGAGGTGTTTTGATGCATGCATACACTGTGGATTGGTTAAATCCACACATTTGACCTTGACAACATGAAAATCTAAGCAGTCTCTGGGAATGTAGCTTTATATCTAAAAACTGAGTTGAGACTAAAAAGGGAAAACTCTGAAGAATGCTTGGATTCTTATGCCACCCCCAACTCCAGGGAGAAGCTATTTGGGACTCAACTGAGAACTGGCAGCGCGACAGCGTCACGTGGACAGGCATCCCAAGCAGGGGTCTGAGAATTGCTGTGCCGACTTCACTCTGCGCTTCCACCTAGGTCTGACAACAACGAGGCCGTTCAAATAAAATCTGTTTTTGTAGCAGATGGGAATGAATCCATCATTACTCTCCATTATCCTTTTCAGCTGGCAAAAAGTTGTGGTTGCAAAGCAAAGGAAAAGGAGTTGAAGGGATTGCAATCACAGCTTTGGCTTCTAGCCCTGCCCCGCAGCATGCTGTAATATGAGACACACCCCAGCTCACATTCCAGCAGAAATGAATTTTCCTGTGAACTGCCCCTACCTGCACCACCACCTCGAATTTTGCTATTTCAACTCTAATAGACACTACATTAATTACATTGCCATCCCTGAAAAAACATGAATAAACAGTATTTAAGCAAAAGTTTAAAGTAGAACACATGAAATAAAACAAGTGGAATAAAACACCTCTGGAAGTACACACACACTAGAATCAACATGCTGCAAATATTCTCTAAAAACTATGTTAGGAATGGCACCAAATCATTTAAGGTGCCTTTGAGATGTAGAAGAAAACAATGTGCACTCAGAAAAAGTACTTGCATCAGATCCACTAGAGTACAAACTTGGACAAAGTACTTAATCTCTCCAAAAGCAATATATAAGTAGCTACCTCACATAAGGTTCTTATGAGGACTGGACAGTACATCAAGTGCCCAGTACAGTGCCTGGCATACGGTGTATGACCAATATATACAGCTAGTGTTAGAGGCATGTTTAATAAGAGGGGAACAGTCTCTGGAGACTTTTAGTCCTTGGTAGAGAAATTCATCATGTCAATAAAACATACTGCAGCTAAAAACACAGCAAAATCATGCATTTTGTGGAAGAACATGTGACTTGACCACTTACAAATTAGGATCCTTTATCTTACGGCAGAATAAGACAGTAACTTGCCACTAACCAGGGAGTATATTTTAATAAATTTTATTTTATCTCATTCTCCCCCTCAAGCCCCCTCCCCTCCCTATGTACACAGCTTTGTTTCCATTTTTCCTTCTATTTTCACTTTTTTCTTGTCCCTTCCTTTCTCCCCGCCCCCTGCCCTGTTCCCCTTCCCATGTGAACACTTTCTTCCCATTTCCCAACATCCATTATACCTCTGTGTCCTTGTTTCCAGGGAGTATATTTCTTAAGACAAGTATTCAAACATGTGCACATTCGTGTGCGTGGTGAGATTATTGGGAACCAGGACAAGTAGAACGTGGAAGAAGCTATGCCTATCTCTCCAGGTGAAAAAGTCCCATCTGCTCTGTCTCCACTCTCTTCTCCAGTGCCGTGAAGAAGAAATATCTCCTCTCAGATGCGGGGCTCCACCCCTAGGTCTACACAGCAGTGTCAGTAAATAATCTAAGTATCCTAGACCCCTCACTCATTCTCTGAATTAACAGTTTCTGGGTTTTGTTTTAGTTTTTAGTTTTACATGCTTCACTTGAAAATGCAGGTAACTTACTGTCAGTCATTCCACTCTGCATTAACCTAACCAAATCATTTCAGACTTGCTAACAGAAGACAAGTGGAGATTTCACGGGGTGGTGTTAGCCACTTACCAGTCCAAATATTTAAATACAGGATGACCAAGAATTGCATATTTTTTTCATTAATTTTTGTAAGATAACAGGAAATATAAAAACAACCATTTCATCAAATTTATTCGATACAAGAATCGACTGGTTGAAATGGCACCTGCCGGAGCAACACTCGGGATCATCAAGTCAGTACGTAAACAAACGCGCTGCCCAAGTGGTGCTCAGGGCAAACTGAAGTGGTGGAGGGACAGAACAGAGAGAAATGGATGATTCCAACATGTGGGGCATGGGAGAGGCGAGAATGCGCATTATCACACGGGGAAGTCACCAGGCAGGGGAAAGGAGGAAACTGCAAGATGTGTGCACCAAGGACTGCAGAATAAATACAGCGATGAGCTACACAAATTCATTTCCTAGCGGCAGGAACCACCAACACCTCTCACTGAAAATCCGGTGTTGCTATACACCACCAAAACTTAGAAGCTGCAGGACTATGAAACAAAAACCTTATCACTGAAGTCTGCAAACTCAAAGTTGTTCTATCTTACAATCAAACTGTATTAAATCATTTAGCAAAATCACTACGGCTCAGATTTCAGTGTTTAGCCAGATGTGGCGGTACATGCCTATAATAATCCCAGCACTCTGTGAGGCTGAGCCAGGAGGATCATAAGTTCAAGTCCAGGCTGGGAAACTTTGAAACTTAGCAAGACCCTGTCTCAAAATAAAGAATAAAAAAGGGCTGAGGACATTAACTCACTGTGAAGGTCCTGGGTCATCCCCAGCGCTGGAAAAAAAAAAATTAAGGCAAATGTGTCTTAATTGCATTAGTTTTTAATGCAGGTAAGAATTACTTTTTAAAAAGGCATTCAAACATATTCCTTTACCCCCAAAAGTCCTGTGTCAGGCTTTACAAACTCCTATTACAGGTACAGAAATACATGAATTTCTCAAATTTGAAAGCTAGCACGCAGAATTATGCAGACTCCCTTCCAGGGTCCGGCCCTTCCAGGCTGCCAGAAAGGTTCCTTCTCAGCAGATCTTCAGCAGGGTACAGGCCCCTTAGAAGGACATCTGACCACACGTCTCAGCCACCTTCCTCACGGAGGGACATGTAAAAGTGGAGAGGGTTATTTCAGCTAGCAGTACGCAGAGGTTTCAGCCCACGGCAGGCGGCATGCAGAGGGACCGCTGCTCAGGGCAGGCAGACAGGAAGTGGGGAGCAAAGCAGGGAGCCTGGCAGGAGATGAACCCTTGCAGTTCACACCCCTGTGACCACCTCTTCCACAGCAAGGCAGCTCAAGTCCCCAGAATCCAACACTTTCCAAGAACCCCTCCAGGGAACTCGAGATGTAAACCACAACACCCCGCCCCGGACAGCACACTCAGGCAAGGCCTTTTGTATGAAAGGCATTCACTCCATCTCTGAGCTGGCAGAGCCCTAACAGCTTCAGCACTGCTGAAAAGACCAAGTCTGAAGTCTCCTCTAAGTTTAAGGCAGACTCTTAGCTGGACACCCCTTAAAATATCAAAAATTTAAAAAGTTAAACATTGCCAACATCCAACAGCACAGAATAAATATTCTTATGCAAAATGGAGGAACAGGACGATAAAGAGTATTTGGGGCCAAAACAAGACCAAAGCCCAGCAGGGCGCACGGTGCATCCCACAGCTCTGTGCTCACCGCCCGGGGCAAGGGGTGGTGAGATGCGAACTCTGCACGGCCAGGGCGGCCCACCCCATGGCACTGCTGCTGGCCGCAGCCCCGAGGCCCGTTCTCCTCCGTGTCCCACACCCCTGGCTCCTCCTCCGTCCTGGGGCTTCCAGTACTTCCAGCTTCACTCTCACCACCTGCTTTGGCCCAATTCTTCTCTCTCCTCCATTACCCCAAGGCCTTGTATGTCTGCAGTGTTTAGCTTTCTTTTTGAAATTTACAAGGGTTCAAAGCTAAGACTTTGCCCTGTCTCAGAGGAGCCGTCAGACTTGATCTTTTCAGCAGTGCTGGAACTGTCAGGACTTCAGCAACGCTTAGAGATGGACTGAATGCCTTTCCCATGAAGGGATGTGCACAAGTCTTGGAGAGGCCGGGGGCGGGGGTGTTAGGGTTTATGGCTCGACGTTCCCCCAAAACCTCTTTGCTCATAGGCAGGGCTTTGGGAAGGCAAGTGGATTATGGGGGCTTAGAGCAGACTTGCTGTTAGGAGGCGGGGTCTGGTCAGAAGAGGCGGTCACTGGGGCGTGGCCTGGAAGGGCTCATCTCACTCCTGGCTCCTCCCTTCACTCTCTGCTTCCTGGCTGCCATGGCAGGGACAGACTTCCTCTACCATTTCCCTCTGCCATGCTGTCCTACATTGGAGCCTGTTTACTACAGACTGAAACTTCTACAAACTGGGAGCTAAAACAAACCTTTCTGCCTTTAAGTTGCGGGTACTGGGTATTGTGTCTCAGCAATGAGGACAGTAACTAAGAAAAAAATGTGGGTGGGACTCACCTAATCAGTTGAAGGTATAAAGAGCAAACATTAATATTTCTCAGAGAAGAAAGAATTCTGCCTCCGGGCTGCAGAATCAATTCCTGCCTGAATGTCCAGCCCCCAGTCCTGACCTACACATTTTACACCTCCCCAGCCCCACAAATTCCTGAGCCAATTCCTTAACACAAAAGTATTGTGGGAAATACACACACAGGTGCATGTGTGTACAGAGTGTGTGATCCTGGTTCTGCTTCTCTGGAGAACCCTGGCTGAGAGACACCAATACAGTGAAAATCAAACTGGTAATTTTCTTTCTTAAGCAAGGGATAGCAGATGCCTGTATCCCGTAACCTCTTTAAAATGTCACAGCATTTTAAAATAAGTGCCTCACTGTTATTTTTCTAGTTCTACACAATGCCAACAAACTAGCAATGCCATTAGCTCACTATAACCATTAACTGTTAATCACTATCATCAACCCCAAATCAAAACCAGCCCTGACTCAAATCAAGCCTTAAGGGATAGTACTATAAATGGAGAAGACAAAGCTAACAAGAAATGCAAATAAATGAGAAAAAAAATGGCACTAAATAGCAATATCTCTATACTGAACTTTTAAAATACAAGAAGGACAAAATCTAACAAGAATATATATAAAAGTCCTGGATTTCAAATTAAATATGGTTGCACCAGTATACAGGTCAGACTAACAGAGAGTTCCTCCAAAAGCTCATCAAATAACATAGAAGCAAGACGCTCTGCTTAAATGCTGATCAGTGTGGAACAAGCCCACCTTAGAGTAAGGAACAGAGGAGCAGTGTGCTGCCCTTGCAGACATATAAACTACAGCAGACAATTACTGATGCCATGTTTTCAGGACACTGACAGTCCAGTGCATCCAAGGTAAAATGACCAGACTGGTGACAAACTGTCCTAGCACTGTTTACCCTGGAGAAGAGACAGTTATCTTTAAACATATGACATAATCTTGTATAGCAAAGAGAAAATAGATATTCTGTGTTGCTCTGGACGATATAACTAAAACCAACGGATGAAAACCAAAAAAAAGTAATATAAAACCATTATAAACACAAGAACAGCCTCATACTGGGGCCACCCAACAATGAACCAAGGTTACACAAAAAGAAACTTCTCACTTCAGTCCATTTTCTGCTGCTGTAACAGAACACCACAAATGGGGTAGTTTATAAACAACAGGAGTTCACTCAGGTCATGGTTCTGGAGGCTGGGGTGTCTAAGAGCAGGGCACCACAGGAGCAAGTGCCTGCAGGCCGGGTTGCTGCCTGGGCATGGGACGGTGGGGACACTTCAGGTGGCGAGAGCCAAACCCGCTTGTATCAGGGCTCAGTCCACAATAACTGACCTCTGCCTCTAGTGACTACAAGAACTCACTCTGACCTTGTCACCTGCTAATGGCAACTAAATCCCTACGTACCTGGGAGGGGACATTCAAACCAAAGCACAAGCAAACGTTCCTGACAGGGACACACATCCTCCAGGAGGGGAAGTTACAGGAAGGCATCTAAACTAGCTATAGAGTTGCACTAAGGGATGGACACAGGTTCACCCCAACTGTGCAGATACTACGTTAGGTGTAGAAGAGAAAGAGGTGAGCCAGCAAATACTGTAATCCATTTTCCTAAGAGGGGATGAACGGGAAGAGAAATGAGAAGACTGCAGTGACTCTACAGTACTTTCACAAATATAAGGGCCTGAGAGTGAGCTGTGGTCCAAAGGAGAATCGGCTCAGGGGCGGAGAGGTGAGATTACACCTCAGTTCCAACACAGATTGGCGCTCAGCCCCCGGGAAGTTCACATAGCCTTTCTGAGGCTGTTTTCCACTTCTGACAGAAACACCACCTGTCCTGACCTGAAGATCTAAGAGAAGCACATGAACTGTCACTATTAATACTCCACATTGGTCAGGCTCTAGTAAACTCTGCTTACCACGCTTGGAAGGGGCGTGAAAAACCCAGACTCCTCAAAGGTCGACCAAGACCTGGCCATGTGAACTGACTAAACATCCAGAAATCGTGCCTCAGGTCGGAATCCCAAAGGAATAAGCACAGTCTTACTGAGAGAGCTAACAGACTTCTTACAGACTAGGTCACGTGTCCCAAAAAGGCACGTTGTTCCATTATTTTCTACAGCCAAAGAATAAACATTAAAAGCTGGACTCCTCTATTTTGTTTTCTTTTGTGGTTCTGTGGGTGGAACCTAGGGGCACTCTTCCACTGAGCTACATCCCTGGTGCCTTCACTTTTTTTATTTTCAGACACAGTCTCACTAAGTTGCCCAGCCTGGCCTCAAACTTTGGATCCTCCACCTCAGCCTGCCAAGGTGATGGGAAGAGGTGGACTTCCTAATGAAAGCACATGAGATTTCAAGTGGGACTAGGGAAGAACATTTACACACTTGTTTTGAGGTCAAATGAAAATGTAGAAGACAGAAAGCAACAAACAGGCAAAGGAGTCACTGTCCTCGCCTGTGAGGCTCGGAAGTCTATGGAGGTTCTGGATTTAAAACCCATCTCTTGCACTGGTCAACATCTACAATCCTTAAGGGAGTTAAGAGTATCTCCCCGGAATTTACAGCTCTCGAACTCTGCAAACTGGAGCTAATAGATGTCTCCCAGCGAAGAAGTAAAGTTAGCAGTTCAACATGGGAGTGTATTTTATATGAGCATTTTACTTTAATCAAAACTGCTCTTGTTCTCTACTGATAAAATGGGGTAAAATGTTACCAGGAGGTAAGTCTGAACATTCCTTATTCTATTTTCACTTTTGCAATATTCAATCGCTATCAAATAGTGATTACTAAGGTGTAAAATATCAGGAGCTGATGCTGACACTATCTATCTGCACCATCAGTATTTGCGGGAAGTCTAGAATTTGCTTCTCTCATTACCTTCCACACCTGCCCTCCCAGCCCTGCTGGGTGATACACAGTTTACACAGTGCTCGGTCCTCTCCTGTCTACAGTGCTTCCATCACTCTTCACGCCTTCATCCTCTCGACTGAAAATATCAGCGCTAAAATGAGCTGCTCCTACCTCAATCCCTCCCTCTAACGTCTGCGTGATCCCTAATTACCACGTAAACTTCAAGAGGCTCTGCCAGCTCAATCTCAGAAGCGAAAGGGCTTCCCTTCCTGGTCCCTGCAGGCAAGAGAGGAGCACATGTCTGAAGGATATTTTTAAATTATAATAAAACCAGCTGGGCATGCTGCCTGTAATCCCAGCACTCTGAGGCTGAGGCAGGCACTCAAGAGTTTGAGGCCAACCTGTCCTATGTAGTGAGACTGTCTCAAAACAAAATAAAGGCCCGGGATGTAGCTCAGTGGTTCTTCCGCCTGCCTTGCAAGCGCCAGGTCCCGAGTTCGATCCCCGATACCAAAAAAGAAAAAAGAATAAAAACAAACCATTATAAGACCAACTAAAAGTCTATGGCACTATCAGCAGGAGCTGGCAATTCTAAACCACATCTTGTACTGAAATACTCCTTACAACCACAGAGGGCAGCTCCTTCCAGTACACTTAGTACATAACTGCTTAAAAGCCAACTCCCCACTCCCACCCAAATATATATGTGTCCATACCTCTATAGAGCCACAGCCATGGATAGTTAAACTAATGATAGCAACCAAGTCCAGGGGTGAGTGGTGTATTTCCTACAGCATTTGTAATTGTGAGGCATATCGTATCTGTTCTGACTTAGGTCTAAGTGTCCCCAAGCCTCAGGTGTGTGGACGGGGACAGAGGGCGCCGCCGTGTACCCATCAGTGCACTCAGCCACATATGAGTTCACAGCCCAGTGTGCTGCAGGGGTGGGGCCTGGGGGGAGGAGGTCACTGAGGTGACACCTGGAAGGGTGCATTCCTGTCCCCAGCTCCTGCCTTCTTTCTCTGCTTCCCAGGTGCCACAGGGGGAGCAGCTTTTCCTCTGCCAGGCCCTCCACCTTCCCTGGCGTCAGCCAACCAGGGACTGGAACCATGAGCCAAAACCAGCCCACCTCCTTTAAGCTTCAGGTGTCAGACTGTGTCTTAGCCAGGGGAGACTGATTAGGGCACTACCACTTTAACAGACAAGTTCATGTGGAATTTAGTGTGATGCCTCCTCACTCTAAGCAAAGCTGAGGAAAGGCCATTTATATGTGCTGAAAATATGATTTAGTATTAAAACTAGATTTCACACAATAATAACCTAAACAAAAAGTTCACAGCCGTAACCACACACCTAGCGGCAGGAAAACCTGTCAAGCTTTACAGACTCAGGCTCAGCAGAATGAGCAGGGCCCTCAGACAGGGCAGGCGCCTGGGCTGCTCCAGTTCCCTTGGGAGTCACCCTGGCTCAGGCACTGGGACCTCAGTCACCATGAGAGAACAGCGTCAGCTCAGCAAAGGAAAACGAACAGGACGTAACCGTAAAAGAAGGGCAGACTGCCTCCACCGACCGTGTCCGGGCCTCATCTGGACCCCAGGTAGGCACAGGGCAGGGTGAGGGGTCAGCACCCCAATCTACCTGTCCAGAGCAGCATCCTTGGCTGCTTCCAACTCTCTTGCTCTATCAAAGGCCAAGGGATGACTTTCCGATGAGGACATGCAGGTAACTGAGAATGCACCATATAAGAATAAAATCGATAGCCAGAGAGCATGGAAAACCACAGCACTCAATATAGCAAACTGCTTGATGTAACATAAACTGGTGACTAAGGAAAAGAAAACCTGCCAGTGTGTGTATGAAGGGAATGTTTTGGTAGTTCTGCCTACACAGATACACACTTCACTGAGCAGAAAGAAACTGCGAGTCCATCCACATGAATAACTAGTAATTTGCTGAACCTAAGCAAAAACTGCCATTCACTTCTACAAAATAACACAATGTACCCAAAGAGAAAGCTAAAAAGGTTACTCAACAATTCAAACAAAGAACATCCAAAGTTTCCAAACAGTGCGATCAGATTTCACACACATCACTCAGATGCACAACTACACCTGCCACAGAGCTGCCTGTGACTCTCGTGAGGGGAGCACTTCGCCAGGCCGCTGCGGTAGTGTGAAGGCAGGTGAGCTTCCTCAAGGGCTTTCGCTCACAGAACAAGGGAAAGGGAACACGAAGTACAGTTTAACCCAAGACTGGAGGTGGATTGAGCCTTAGCAGATAAAGAGCAGAGTCTGCCAGGAGAAACAACAGTTAGATACTTACGGAAGTCAGCACAGCAGTTACTTCAATAACTATAGAGATGAATGTTATCTCATTTTCTAATTTTAAAAATCAACGACACGCTCATTTACATGCTAAAGCACTGTTTATGGTCAGGCACGGTTTCGATCCGCTGTGCTCGGAAACCTAGACACTTCAAACGTGCATCTCACACAGACCTTCAAGGCCAGGCGGAATGTGTGAGCCAACAAGACCCCAAGGCACCAGCAAATATAAAATGTTCTCGTTTATCTGACATAGTTCAAGTTGGATTTAAAGTTACTGTACTATATACAGTAATTTTTAAAAGAAAAAATTTAACACCTGAAACGTGAAACACCTGAAACAATCCAAACACTCCTCCGACGCCAGCCTACCCGAGGGTGGCGCCGAGGCTTTCCCTAGCTACCTCGCCCACCCGGCGGTGAAACATGGAAACCGTGCTACCACCTCGGCCAGGAAAATGAGTTCAGCCGCCGACCCCGCCGGCGCGGGCTGGCCGACCGGGGGGCGATCCCGTCCCGGGCCGCGCGACAAAGGCGGGGACCCCGGCTCCGCTCCCGGGCGCACAGGGCGCTGCGGCGCCGTCCGCCTGACAAAGGCACGAGAGGGTCTGGGAGAGCAGAGTCCACGCTCTCCCTCCAGGCAAAGCACTTCCCACTGCTCCGGGGTGAACGCGTCCCCCAAAACCACCGCGAGGCTCGCGCTGCAGCCCCGGGTGTCCTTCGGCCGCGCCCACAGCGGCCCCTCCGCGGCCCCGACGGCGACCCCGGTGCGCGCCCTCCGGCCCCCTCAGGCCCGGGCCTCCGGAGCCCAGTCCCCGCCCACGCGCGTGACACCGCCCCGGCTCCTACCGCCCGTGCCGTCCCGACGGGGCGACGGCGCCCAGCAGCCCGCAGCCCGACGCCCGGCGCCCGCGCGAGCTCCCGTCCGCGCCCCCGGGTCCGGCCCAAGCGCGCTTCCGCCGGGCGGCGCGCGCCACCGGAAGTCCCGCCCCCGCCGTCAGTCAGCCGGCGGCCCCGCGAGTCCCCCGGGGCCCCTCCGAGGCGGCTCACCAGGCGGGCGGCGCAGGCGGGCGGCGCAGGGACATCCCGAGGAACACGCGCGGTGGCAGCGAGCCGCTCCGGCAAGTGCGGAGCGGGGACGCGGGGGACCGGGCCCGCTCGGAGGAAGGCGGGCCGCGGCTGCAGGCGGCGGAGCCACCGGGGACCCGGCGAGGCCTGGCGCGCCCGGGTGGGTGCCCGTCCCCCCGGAAACCGGACAGACGTGGAGAGCAGGGGTCGCCCGCTGGGCGGCTCACCCCGCCGTCCGGGTGCAGCCCCGGAATGGGCCGCTCAGTCACCAGCTGCAGCCCTGAGGGCTGATGCATCCCTTACTGTCTCCTGCTTGCTGCTAGAGTTAAATGCGCTTTTGCGCTCCAAGCACCCTTGTTCTTTTAAAAGTGGTGTAATGTAACTTTACTCACCCCTTTGCCAGCAACAGGATGTGTCCTGATACTACTGATGGGGTTGTGGTAGTGTTTGAAAAGGAGGAGTGGGCAGTAGAAAGTGTGATTCGAGGGAAGGCAGCACTTCATGCCTTCAGGTTTCTCCCACCTGCTTGTGCCAGGAAATAACTGAGCGATGTAGAGGGAGGAGAGAAGAAGAGTGAGTGTGTGGTGGTGTGCATGTGTGCACGCGCGCAAATGCCCAGAGGGAGAATGTAATCAACACTGAAATGTTTCTGTACTTCACATCAAAAAATCATTTTTTTTTTTCTTTTTCAGCACACGGCCTCTGTGTAGCCCACGCTGGCCTTGAACTCATAGCAATCCAAATGCTGGGATTATAGGCATGCACCACCATGCCCAGCAAAAAAAAATCATTTTTTATAGGAATGACTACTACATGGACCTCCTAGAAGGGTCACATGTGCACCGTGACCGTGTGCTATGGTTTCCCAGCCAGAGGGAGACCCAGGATGCTGGGCCTTTGGTGCTTAAACTGGGGTAGTCCTGGGAAAACACACGGTGGCCCCCTTTTTTGGCCTCTGACTGTATAAGATCAACCCAGGGAGGGCCACAGCCTAAGCCAGACCATTTAGACTTTATCTCAGGAAGTTAAAACGTGGCACAGGAGAGCACAGAGAGGAGACGGCCACTAGAACTGAGTCTCACAAATAGCAATGCCCAAAAAAGCAAGCCTCAGTACCCTTTGCCAAGGACCCAGGATTTGCCCGGTTGCCTTTGATTACAGAGGCAACTCCTATACAGTTAAGATTTCTGCTACTTGTAACCAAATGACCCCAAGGAGCATATCCAGGTCGCATCCTGTGTTAGACAGCTGCTCACAAGGCCCTGCTGAGCCATGCCAAGATGCATGGCCCTTCCTCATTCTCACAGTGAGCTGGACCAGGTTGCACACTGGATCCAACAGGCCCAGGGGAGTCTTTTATTGGTGGACTTGAGAGTTCGCATATAGAACTCCACTTGCTCTGTGCTGAAGGGCAGGAAGGTGAGCTTGTAAGGACTAGAAATAAAAGCTGGAAAAATGGGAGCTAAGATGATCACCTCTCAGAATCCCTTTTCCCCATCTTCCCTCCAGTCCTTCTTGTTCCTCCCGTTTTCTCAACCAGCTTTGGACATCTTGTTCCTATCTACCCCATCCTAGGTTTGTGTGACATTTCTATTCAAATTCTGTGAAGGTTCCATGCCCTCCAGATAAATCTCCCCATTTACCCGAGGTTAGTTTGGTAGGTTTCCCCTCCCAGCACACAAACACCGAGACACTAGTTCACAAGACACGAAATGGTCTGCTCATCAGTAGCATCCACCAGATCTCTGGAGGTGACTGCTCTACCCAGGACAGGAGAACGATTGCACGCCTCCGTGTGGCCATCTGTCCCTTCAAGGAAACACAGTTGCCAAGGTGGGTGGTGAGCACATTGTTAGAACACGTGGGTTGGACAAATCACACACTCAGAGAATAAAGCTGGAAGGAGCATTTGGAATTTTCAGCAGAGGGTTTAATAACATCTCATGCATTTCAACAGAGGAGTTAATAACGTCTAGCTAGGCATGATGGAGTCCTTAAGGCCAAGCAGCACATAGTCCCAGAGACAGGCCAGTTCAAAACCTCCTCTCCCAGTCCTCATCTTCCCAGTTACCAGATCGTCCCTTGCGGTAAAAGTACAACCCCCTGGGAGGCGACTATGAAATCCACGGCCTCCTCCCAGCAAATTCTTCCTTGGCATTTACCCCTCTATATATGATCCCATCAGCTGAACTGCAGAACAGACGAACTGTCCAGGAGATGTGACTCCAAACCAGGAGAGAAAATTGTAAGGAAAAGGTTTCTGTCTTTATTCAGTACTCACCAACTAGTTCAGGCAAATAATGAGTTAATTAACAGAGCTAGTAAAGGTAATTGTTTATAAGCCTTATTTATAGATTCTGCATTCTCTTTAGTTCATAAGTAGGTTTGTCTACCCTTAGTTATCACTTCACCATCAACATTAACAGCGACATCATTAGCTGTTAAGTCTAACTATACCCTCTTCCTTTTGCACAGGCAATAACCCAATAATCTGGCCAAATAAGCAGCTGTTTTCTGCTCTCCTCCCACTCTGATGGGAAGTTGTATTAATTATAGGTTATGATGTAAGTGATAACAGGCCAGCTAGCGCTCACCCATTAATAATTCCCAACTCAAAAAATAATAATTCCCAACTCTACCTCAGGTCACTTAGGAAGATCTCAATCTTCTATGATCTAATAATGTGTATTACACCAAAGTAAAGATTAGAATCCTGATTTCTTACTAAGAAGGGAGCCGTCCCAGAAATATTTTCATTGAATTGAAATATTTTAAAACATGACTTTTTGGTACTGGGGATTGAATCCAGGGCTTGTGTATGCTAGACAAGTACTCTTGTGTTGAGTACATCCTCAGTCCTTCTCATTTTATTTTGAGAAAAGGTCTAAATTGCTCGAGCTGGTCTAAACTTGTGACACTCCTGCCTCTGCCTCACAGTAGCTGAGATTACAGGCCCACGCCACCATGTCCAACAAAAACATGATTTTTTATTCTTTGATCTAATTTTCCTATAGAGATAAAATATATAGTCATTTTTAGTCATTGTGACAAAACATCTGAGAGAATCTCTGAGGAAAGTTTGGCTCAGTTTCAAGAGCTTCAGTCCATGGTCACCTGGTGTGGACTTGGGGTGAGGTGGAATATCATGGCAGGAGCACCTGGAAGAGGGAGCTTGCTCATCTAAGGGAGGTCAGAAAGCAAAGGGAAAGAGGGAAAGGGGCCAGGGTCCCATAGCCCCCTCAGGCCCATTCCCCCAGTGACTTCACTTCCTCCTCTAGGCCCCACCTCCTACAGCTTCCACCAGCCAAAAGGCTGGGCACCACGCCTTTAGTACATGGCCTTGGGGGACACGAAAGATCCAACCCAAGGCTCCAGCCATGTTAACCATTTTCAGTGCACACTTTAGGGTCACTAAGTTCACTCTCAGTGTTCAAAGATCACTGCCATCCATCCCTGGAACTTTTTCATCTTCCCAAAATGAAGCTCCTTATCCATTAAACAGTAATTTTCTGCCCTGATCCCCAATATTTCGGTTGAATTTTATAAGTTTGAATATCTCATAAAATATTTTAACACTGATTCATACCTTGTTGAAGTAAACAAATGTGTAAATAAAATAGTGCCTTGTTAAACTCTTTTCTCCTGTGGAATTCAAATGAAACATTTCCACAGGGAAACATGATATAATAATCAGATATTTCTGCTCCAGTCCTCATTAAGATCTAAACCAATGGAAAGTCCATGTGTGAAAGAGGCGGGGAAACATGGCATGGGACTCATTAATTGCAAGCTGGAGTGAGTTCCTAGGAGAACTTACTAATTTAGAACTCCAATCCTGTGTTTTCTGGCAGAAGTAGTGGCTTCCCTACATGCCCAGGTGGTTCATGGTCTCGCTGTGTTTTCTCCCCACCAAAATTAAAATTAAACCAAGATGTGCCTCCCCGAGAAAGCTTCACCTGCTAAGTTCTGACACAACTAATAAAACAAGCCTTTCTTTTTCTATAAAAATTCCACTCCATGGTTTGGTAACTAAAACAGACCCACAGCACTACTCCTAACTTGGAAATCTCATTAGAAGTCAAGTAAGAGTGTATGTTCAGCTCTGAGTCTCAATGTTCACAAACATACTTCTGGGCTGGAGGTATGACTTGGTGCTAGAGTGCTTGTCTAGTGTGCAGGAGGACCTGGGCTCAATCCCCAGCAACTCCCACAACATCACCCATATTTGCTAAGAAGGAATTAGCCAGAGGCTGGGAATATTGAGCCCAAACTTCCTGTGAAAACAATGACCTTATACCTTGTTGTAGTCAGGGTTTGCAAGGAAATAGATTTAATATAGGGTACATCATTTATCAGGTTATTTTATAATAGTCACTCAAGCCAGGGATTAAGCTCGGTGGTTTCGCTGCCTGCCTAGCAAGCTCAAGGACCAAAGTTCAATCCCTGGTACCAAAAAAAAAGAAAAAGTTTTAGGCTGGGGATTTAGCTCAGTGGTTCCGGCCCCTGCCTCACAAGCATAAGGTCCCGAGTTCGATCCCCAGTACCAAAAAAAAAAGTCACTCAAAAAGTCAAATGCAGAGTGCAGGAGATCTAACTGTGCACTGGAGACCCAAAGAATTCAGCTTGGATCCCTCGGCAATGTCCCACACAAGTCCAGTTTAAGGCCTAGAGTCCAGCCAGAGCCTAGAGCCCACGGCAATACCTCATGCAAGTCTGTATTGAAGATCTGCACTCGGAAGGACCAAAGGCCAGTAATGGAGGCTAGAAAGCCTCCACCAGTGGGGTGAAGGGATCTACACTGGAGCCAGGAAGTGATACTCTTGGTGAAGATCAGAGCTCCCCTGGCGAGAACAGCAGCCATCCTGGTGACACCAAGAACCTGAGCTCCTCCTCCCATGAGAACAGCCAAGTTTGCATCAGGAAAACCATCTGCACAAGCTTCTACTAGAAAATCAATGTCCCACATCTTCCCCTCCAGTTCTTTTTATGCCGTTGGCAACAATCCTCAGGTGGGTCTTCCACGCCCAAACCATGCTGACTCAGTTCAGCTGGGCATTCCAAGTTGACCATTAGTTAATCTACCACGTGCCTTAAAGGAGGCTATACCTTCTGTCAAAAGCAATTCTACATAATATTGAGGAAAAAATCATTTCACAATTAAATTATGATCAGGCCTAGTCTTCTTGCCTATAGGCTGGTATGACATGTCAAAACATAACTCCATTTTTGCCGCTAGTCACAGCTGAGACCTCAATGGTCCCGTGATGCTGTGATACTCAAGGACAAGATTACATCAGCTGAGGACATCCTGGTTCCTTGAGAACTGAGTAGAAAGGTGTCACCTGGGGAGGGACAAATTCCTTATCAGCTTAACTCATCTCACCTACTGTTGTAAGAACATCTTTGCTCATCTTGCCATCCTAATAAACATAAGACCCTCATCAGCAAACTATCCTCATGGTCTTAGGATTAATGCCACCCTCCAAGTCATCTGATACTCCCTATGAACCAAATAAATAGTGGCAAGTTCGAGGTGCCTTCATCTTTGCTGCCCAGAGCAGCACTGATCAGACCCAAAACTCATCTTCTCTAAGAAGCTGTCTTTATTCATTAATTTGCCTTGTGCCGTCATGGCTCACAGGAGACCACGATTCACTGCAGGGGTTCTGGTAACGTCCCTTTCCCTGTTCCCTACAACCTTCTTTACAAAAGTATCTTCATGATTATTTGGAAGTCATTTCCTTTATTGTTAGCATCCTCTTAAAAGCTTGTAAAATCAAACAATGCTGTAAGTTAACTATATTTGGCTTCAGTAGGCATGACAAAGCCATAGTGGACTGTTCCTGTGTCCTCTGTACGTTTGTCCTGAGAGGGACCAGCTCCACATTGCAAGTACTCACAGCTCATTGCCAGGGGAAAGAGGGCAGCCAGTCAGATTTTAATTTTGGATTATTTTTAGCATAAGTATGTCTAAAATATTGCATAGGACACTTTTATATTAAAAAATTATTCATTGTTTACATGAAATTCAAATTTAGCTGAGAATATCACAATTGGATCTAAGTCTGGCAACCCTACTTATATGCAAGGAACATTCTTTGAATATTTCTAAAGGAAAGTTTCCTTAAATATATCTAATACAACTCCCCCTGACTGCCAAAAGTATGAAAAGAACACTGGATAAGCAATCCACTGGGAAACAACTATCCAGACTCTCCTTTGGGTACTTTTATTTATATTTTATAGTAAAAATCAGAAGCAAGAGAAAGTTGTGCAAAGGGTATCAGGAATTTAAAGAAAGGGTGTAAGAGAGTCAGGGAAACCAGTCTGGGTTCCACATGGCTACAGGGTTAGTAACTTGTGGCTCGGGTATTTCTCGGTGTGGTAGTCTAGGACTTCGCCTTCTCAGTGTGAGGAAGTGTTCCCGAACTAGACGAGTGTCTTCCCAGGAGTTACTCGGAGTTACTCACGTCCCTCAGCCTATTGTTCCTTGATGAAAATACTGACACATGCAAAGTACAGGAGGGAAGGTTCTTTCAAGCTGGCTCCAAGGTGGGGACAGCACGGTGGAAGGGATGGCAGAGGGAAGCACTCAGCTCAGGGCAGCCAAGAAGCCGGGAGCAGGGGAAGAGCCAGAGAGGAAGGGACAGGGACAAGATGGTCCCCAAGGTCACATGCCCACAGCCCACCCAGGAGAGTGCTTTACCCTCATGCTGATCTGGTTGACAATCACGATTAACCCTCATGTTACCTTTGAGGTATTTTTCTATCATTTTCTTTCCAGTACCACCAATCAAACTCAGGACTTTGCACTTGCGAGGCAGGGGCAGTGCCACTGAGCTAACTCCCCAGCCCGCTTTTTAAGATTGTTTTATGTTTTCATCCATTTTTTTCCTGACAGTACATACAGTTTTGGTATGGGAGGAGTATGGTCCAAGAATGTCATGGGAATTGACGTGGTGTTCTGGAGAGTGGGACCTGGGGACCTTCCTCTTCCACCCTCTGTCCCGCAGAGCCACATGGCACACATCCCTGAGATGTCAGTGCTGCCTGGCCCTCAGCTGGCCTGTCTTCCTGAGTCATCGCAGGGCACAGGGGAGGCACCTGCCCTCCTGTCTCCGTCCTGAGTACAGTCTTCGCTGCCTCGCTGCCAGACTGCTGTCACTGAGACAGAACGCCCAGACTGGTGCTGGCGGCCTCGCCTGTGGGTGCCTCTACCTGGGGAGGCCGTGAGGGTGGCTCTCCAGCTCTGAGAGCCTGCAGCGGCCCCTTGCAGTCCTGACCCCTCCGCTGACCCTGCTCCTGCTCCCACAGCACCACAGTGCTCCCTTTGCCCGCGCCATGTGCCCAGTTCCTAACTGCAAGCCCTCCGTTATTCTGACATTCCCCATCTGGACTCCATGGATTGGGGCATGAATGTAACATTCCTGAAATCATAAGCCGCAGTTTATTCATCTCTGACTTCAAGCCCTTAGTAGAAAACTGAGCCTATCCCGGGGCTCAGTAAAGGCTGGTGAGTAAGTAAGGAGCACATGTTTTACCTGCTCACTGACACCATAGATCAACCCTGACTCCTGAGTGCTTGGGACCCAGGCTCACCCGTCCTGTGAAAAATTCAGAGCTCTGCCTTAGTTTGCCCATCTGCCTGCCCAGATGCAGGGCCTGCAAAGTGAGCAGCAGCTCCCACGCCACCCCTCTGAGGGGCACTGGGCAGGCAGCCGGGGAGCAGCCAGGAGCAGCAGAGGTGTTGGACCAGCCACCACTACTAGTCCACAGCAGGTCAGGACCAGAGGAGAGAGTGTGTGAGACATGAATTAGACCACTACAGCCTGGCCCTCGCCCCGCACCCTGCCCTGTGGAGGCCCTCCTGACCCAGGACGCAGGAGACTTGGCATCGGGCTGCAGTCTGGTTCCTGGGACGCCGGACTGAGGAAACAGCACAGCCATTTCCAGTGCTGGAGTCTGCTCCTCCAGGAAGTCTGGCTATGACAGAAACAGGACACCTGAGGGCAGAGGACAGTTGCCAGGTCTGGGCAGTGACCAGGCTGCTGGGTCTGCTCAGTTCTCCGCTGATTTATCAGGGATCAAGTCAGTGGCTGAATCATCTGGAGGACGAAGACACCTCGGGTGGCCCAGCAGGACAGCGATGTCTGACACTTCTGCTTCCCGTAGCGTTTCCAGCCCAGCCCTTTTGTCTGAAGGACTAGAGTGGCCCGTGGGCTTCACTCTGGCTGCACAACATGCAGTCACTGGATGTCCTCCCACAGCCTGTGGGGTGTCCCACGCTCTGCTCAGCATTTCTGTGATCTTCCAGACCCCTCTGTCTCTCCCTCTGCTTCTCCGCCTAACTACCCATCTCCTCACCCTTCTGACAAAAACCTGCCTCTTTGACAGAAGGTTCCTTGCAACAACCCTCAAGCCACCCTGTCACTAGCACCAGCACCACCATCTCTCGGGACTTTCCTACCCACTGTCTTTGGAGATGTTCTTCTTTGCACTTGGAATGTCCTCTTTCTGCCCCTTCATCCACTGGCACACTCCTTCCTACTCAGCCCTCAAGACCTTTCCAAGCTTGGCTCTCGGAAGCCTTCTGATACCCTCTGAAGAGGTCGTGAGTCTTGTCCTTGGTGCTCTCACACACATGCACTTAGCTGCCTCTCCCCACAGAAGTAGACTCTGGGTGGAGAGGGTGGCAGGAAACACCCTACAGAAGATGACTGTGCTTTTGAGAGGCTGATGATGTTTGTGTTTGGTAAATGACAAAGGAATGGACAAGTGAATGAGAAGATGAAAAAAGCCATCACAGAGAGCAGAAGGAAGCGTCCCTTGCCTCTGCAGTGAGGAGAAGCGGGTGAGGACAGCTGGAATGGGCGGTCTCACTGCTGAGGCTCAGTTACCCACTGGGTGCTGCAGTCCAGGCCTCTGCACCCTTCCTCAGGGGGTATGAAGCTCCCTGTCTCTGTCTTCTGCTGTCCCCCTCTGTCTTCTCCTTCTCACCTCCTCATGTCCCTGCAGCTGCTCCAGTGCCACTGTGCATCCCACGATCCTACTGACGGTGCTGAGTGACACAGATGTGCTACTTAGGAAAAGCACCACCTCCGGCCAAATCCTAAAGAGACTGCTGGGACTGGGAGCGGCCAGGCTCAGCTTCAGAGGAGCCTCTCTTCTTGTCCTCTGCGGGGGTCCAAGCGCTGTGTTCAGCCGGTCCACTTCCTCCTTGTCCTCCTCCTCCTGCTGCCTGACTGCAGCAGGTTCGTGATGTTCACCCACCCTTGGTCCACATCAGGTCTTCCCCTTCCCCGAAGGCCTGGGGTGCAGTCCTCTGACCCGAGTGATTTGTGTCAGCCTGCCTCTAGAAAAATCAGTGCTGGCAAACAGCTCAGAGTCTCACAATACATAACCCTTCCGGGATGGGGCTCTCTGCTCCTGGGCTCCATGTGGGACAAACGCTGGGCTACGCCCATGTGCTGGTGGTGTTTTTTGTTTGGGTTTTTCTGGACCTCATCCATAGCACAGCGATACTTCAGCCCATTTCTGCCTTGGGTTTATGTGCACGCACACCATTTTCATACTGTGCCGGTGTGCTCAGGACGATTCTGTTGATAGTGTCTATGAAGCCTTATTAGAAACTGACTGCAGAGACTAAGTTAACCCAATCTGTTAGAGACAAGTATATTCTACACTCAGAGTCTTTAAACTGCATAGCGCACCCCAGCTGCATTCATTAGGGAACAAAATTTGTGAGTCTCTTCTTTAAATCCACACTAAGCCAACCAAAATATCTGCTCACCTTAGGCTATTTTCAAATTGATGGAGTCAAAGATTCAAGCTTCACTTATTTTAGCTAGCGAAGGAATGTCAACTAGTTTACAATTTTTTGCCTAAGGCTCTGTTTTTCCATTACCCAAAACATAATTGAGTTATCTTTTCTTTATGAACATTTCAAGAGCAGTTTATACTTCCTTCTCATGCCTGAATATTTTCTACATCATATTTTTTTAAAGGTGAAGAAAGAAACACAACCAGGATTAGAAAATCAAATGTCTGTTTAGTACGTTTGGTGTGAAAAAAATAGCCCAACAACCAGTAAATGTGCAAATGAATTGAATGCCACTTCTTGAAGAAGTACAAATGGCCAATAAGTATATGAAAAAGTGTTCAACATCTTCAGCTATCAGGAAAATACACATCCAAATCAAAACTACATCAAGATTCCTCTTCACCCCAGTCAGAGTGGCTGTCATCAAGAACACAGAAAACGGGCCCGGGGTGTAGCTCAGTGGTTCTGACACCTGCCTCGAAAGCACAAGGTCCCGAGTTCGATCCCCGGTACCAAAAAAAAAAAGGAAGACAGAAAACAAGGGATCCTGACATGGATGCCAGTGGGAAAGAGACCCTTCTACACTGCTGGGGGGATGTAAATTAGGACCGTTCCTGGGAAAATCAGTAGGGAGGGTCCACAGACAACTGGAAACAGAACTGCCACAAGACCCAGCCATCCCATTCCTTGGCATGTGCCCCAGGGAATGAAAGCCAGCATCCTATGGGGACAGTGGCATGCCCGCACTTTTTCTGGCATAATTCATGATAACCAGGACGCCACCAGCCCAGGCGCCCAACCACAGATGAATGCATAAAGGACATACGGTATGCGTACACACAACGGAATTCTAGCATACACAAGAGTAAAATTGTGTCATTTGCAGGAAAATGGATGAAACTAGAGACTATCCTATTACATGAAATGAGCCAGATTCAGAAAGACAAGTATTGCATGTTTTTCTGAATGTGTAGAACTCAAGAAAAATAACAAGAATGTGGAAAATGGAAGGGAGACTATTACTAGACAAGAGGAAGGGAAGAAGGGGTAGAAGGGAAGAGGAAGTCAGGGAGGATAATGGGGTGAACAGGAGGAAAATACTACATTGAAACCCAGTATCTTGTAAATTAATATGCACTGATGAAGAATGTTCATACCCTTTCACCCTCAAAAATAAACCCTGTGGTGTGACTGAGCATGAGTTTCAGAGAGCAAATATGTGATGACCTGCGTTGGTGAAGTATAATTGAGCTACAATTATTCTCATGTAGAACAAATCTTGAGATGTGAAGAACTTAATGGGGTCATTATAATTACTGAGGATTATAATTACTTTTGGATTATGATTGTCCATTAATTTGGTGATGACAGTTTAAGTGAGGGTTAGCTCTTTCTGGAGACATTTACATATATATATATATTGAAATACAGGGAATATGGTATTTTAAAAAGCACTTTCCAAGTCTTATTACATCTATCATAAATGCCCCAACCATTACTAAAGTTATTTTGAACCTAAAAATTCCTGAATAAAAGAGGAGGTGGAAATGGAGAGAAATAAGCAGAAATAAAGGTTGCAGTGTTTTAAGAAGCTATTTCTGATATTCAACACTTCTGGGCCTGCACATGGTCCTCCTCCGGGACACACGGAGGCACAGGCCCCAAGGAACCGACACGGCTGGGAGACACAGCCTGGAGCCAGGGATGGGGGCGCTCCATCCCCATCCGCCAACCGGAGTGTCGGAGGACAGGGCTCCTGCTGTCTCCGGGAGCACAGGAGGAGGACCCAGAGGCTGCTCTGGGCTTGGGACACTGGCGGGCTGCCCGTGATCTGATTAGAACAGGAGCAGGGCACCTGTCCGGAAGCGTCCCCAAAGCCGTTTGAGATGCTTTCTAAGGATAAAAATTGCTGATCCTAGACGAGCTTAGATGAGCTTAGGCGTGTTTGAGGGAGGCTGGGGAAATTACTCTGCGTGGTGACCCTGGTCTCTCTCTCAGGAGCCTCCTGCGCCCTCCTGCCTTCTCTGAGAACTGACTTGCTGGCTGCCCCTCCTTGGGGCCTGGCCTGAGCTGGTGGTGCTCCTCCTGCTCTTTACTCCAGGTCCCCCTGGGCTTTGGGAGCCCGAGTCACCGTGCCACTGCCTGCCTGCAGGCCCTGGCGGTGCTGAGCAGTCTGGAGCTCCCTCAGCAGAGGCTCTGACTTTCTCTGGGGGCGTCTTGGGGCTCCTTGTTAATTACCTTCAGAGGGCTTCGTTACCTGACCCCTCCCCAGGACACTGTGGTTGCTGATTAGCTGATCCACTCTTCCCAGGTCTCTCCGGCTCTGGTTGTTTCTCTCCCAGGGACCAGGGGCTCTCTGGCCTGTCCTCTGGCCCGCGATGGAGCAGTCTCCCAGAGCGCAGCTTCCTCGCTCCCCTAATGGTCTGTGAGCCCCAGCTAGAGGGTGGGCGGTGCCAGGGCTCCGTGCTTGTCGCTGATGTGTGGCATTCTAGTGAGAAGTGGAACATCCCACTCAGGCTCGTGTGAAAAGTGTCTTCCTACCAATTCCGAGGTTGCCAGGCTTGAGTTAGCCAAGTCTTCAGGGTTGTTTTTGTTACATTGCTACAGTTGAGGGCTCAGCTGAAAGATAGAAAAGAACATTCTAGAAGACATGGGGTTGAGAGCATTTGGAGCCAAGAGTGAGTGGGGGATTCCGAAGCCCTGCTCTGGGCTCCCCGAAGTTCTCCTTCTCCAGAGACTAAACTTCTGATGACAGCTCTTCAGTCCCCACTTTCCCGATGCTAGTCCCGAAGCGGTGGACTAAAGACAAACTTTGAGTTCCTCCACTTAACCCAGACTCAGTCTAGGTTAAAGTTTACATAAACTGGCTTTTGAAGACAGCTGGGGTTGTCAGCATATCCTGACTACCTCCTTTAAATCCATAATTTGCAAGAAAAGAACCCAAACTATATGCTCTCCATAAAATCTCAAGCAATAACTGTCTTTATCTTAGTAGAATTTCCCCCTTGTTCAAATTAAATATTTACTGAGCATCTGCTCCATGCAGATCTCAGTGATAAGTGACATAGGTCTTAGGTATGTGAGTGAAAGACCTTTCGGTCTATTGGGCACTTAAAACTGGGAAGAATAAGTAAATCAAAAATAGGAACAGTCGCCAGGGGTTTGGCTCAGTGGTTCCGCTGCCTGCCTTGCAAGCACAGGGTCCTGAGTTTGATCCCCGGTACCAAAAAAGAAAGAAAAATGAACAGTCACCAGGGTGGTGGCTCATGTCGGTAGTCCCAGTTACCCAGAGGCCGAGATGGGAAGATCAGTTGAGCCCAGGAGCTGGGGGTAATATAGAGGTCCCATCTCAAAATAATTAGTTAATTTTTGGACAGAAAAAAATGTGAACTACGAAAAATCCTAAATAAAGCCACAGACCATGGAGACTCTCGGAAAGACACAGACCAAGGCAAATCAAGTCGAGTTCTGGGCAGAAGTTGGCCCGCCCTGGCCTTGAGGGCTGGTGGGACTTTGACAGCAGAGAGGGGACCAAGCAGAGGCCGCACCAAGCTCAGAAGTCAGTTCAGCCCCTGCAGCCGGACCCAGCTGGGCGCCTTAGTGGTGGGGTGGTGCAGGCAGAGCGGCCTCCCTCCTGCAGGCCTAGAGGCCTGGCCAGCGATGCGGCTCCGAGAGGGGCTGCACTGCCTCTGCCCATTGGTTTGCTGTGGCTGCCCTAACCAGACCCCATGGGCTGAGTGGCTGAGATGGCAGAAATCTGTTTCTCACAGTTCTGAGGTTGAGGGCCCAAGATCAAGCGCTGGCTGCGGTGGTTCTCTGAGGCCTCTCCTCTTGCTTGCTGGTGGTGCCCATCTGTCTCTACATCCTTCATCACCTTGCTCTGGTGCATCCTCCTCTTCTTAGAAGGACACCAGGCTTCAGGAGCCCTACTTTCGTGGCCGCCTTTACCCTTACACAGCCCTGCGGAGGACCTGTCTCTGAACACGTCACATGCTAAGATACTGGTGGCTGGGCTCCCATGCAGGGACTGGGGGAGACACAATTCAGTCTTTAAGACCTACTTAATAACTGCCTGCTGTCAATCATAAAGGAAGAGACCTGGCCTCAGATTCCACGAGCCTTAGCCCAAAGCCCGGCACATCAGTACCATTTCTTGGAGTTCTGTGGACTTGCAGGTAGATTATAAGCTGTGTGGGGTAAAATCACACAGTGCACGCTGAGGAGTGGGTTAGCACACAGAGTGGGGTGGGCTCCACAGAGAGCACCCTGTGAGGGAACCACTGCGGGGCCTCAAGGAGCTCACTGGAGCTCAGAGGAACGGGAGCGGGAAGCCAGCTGGGAGTCTTCCTGTGGCCCTGGCCAGGGAACTGAAGATTTGTGTGTGGGTGGTGGCTTTGGGGAAGGACCGGAAGGGGAAGCCCCACTCCAAAGCTGGCCTGTGGCACGGGACTGGAGCAGGACAAAAGGACAGGGAGCAGGTAAAACTGAGGTTTGTGAGTGTGGTGACTTCATAGAATAAGGGAAGCTCCCATTCTAGCCGAGTGACCACGCTCAAGATGAGCCAGCGATGTGACAACAGGCGAGCCACCTGCACTTACAACAGAAGGTGGGAAATGTGGCCTGCTGTCCAAGTCAGAGCCCTCAGAGCAAGCTTGCAGGGTCCAGACGTCTTCTGCTTACCCGCTCTGGGGAGCCCAGGTCCATGCCAGCACCCATACACTGCTCACTAAATCCTTGTCACAGGAAGTAGGGGCTGAAGTGAGATCTGTATTGCAGGCTCCGCAGGGAAACACAGCTGTTGTTGAAATCTCAGCCTAAACAGGAGGAAGGAGAAGCAGGGAGGAAGGACAATCAGTCTCTCGCTGGACCTCGAGTCATCTCACTGCAGAGGATGTGATCCACAACAGGCAAGTCCTAACATCCAGTGAAAACTCGTGACCTCTGCAAACCAAGCACGAATTGGGGCGGGGCGGGGTGGGGGAGTTGAAAACCTTTTATCAAACAGCAGCCCCTAGTGACCAGTTCCCAGACAGCATTGGAGCTGCCAGTGAGCCCCTCAGTGAGGACTTTGCGGCACTGACTCTCAGGAAAGGGATGCTCTGGAGGGAGTAGCAGCAGTAACTACTGTCTGCATAGCACCATCCCCAAGAGCCAAGGCAGAGCTTTGAGGGCCACTGGTGTGGAGCTGAGCTGCTGTTGGGAGGTGGGGCCTGCTTGAAGCCCGGTCACAGGTGTGATGGGGAGGGTGCATCTCCCTCTCTGACTTGAGTGGCTCAACTGAGCTGAACTGGGAGCCCACACACAGCTCCCTCTTTGGGTTCTGAGTGTCTGGCATGCACCTCAGCAACAAGAAACTGACGAAGCCAAGCATTAGTGATTGCCACTCTGCATACCTTCTCTCACACGTAGCTGAGGGGGGACAGCATGGCCAGGGAGCAGCGTGCAGATCCCAGACGTGTTTCATCCCAACAGTTGGCCACACGTCATGGCTCCTTGCTTCCACCTTCTGTCACAGAGATGAGGTTCACTGGGCTGACAGGCTAGAGAAAGGGGGGTGTCTGTGTGGCTCCGACATGCCTGAGAAAAACAGCTCCAAGGAGAGCCAAATAGTACATGTGCACACACAGACACACGCGCGCGCACACACACACACACACACCACACTCCCCCCAACTAGGGAGCAGCCTCTCCAGGTGCAGTCCCTCTGCCAACTCCTGCCTGAATTCCCAGGGAGAGGGCAGCGCTGCCCTGCACCCTTCCTCACCCGCAGGCCTCCCTCACTGTCCCACAGCACGGTGAGCCCTCCAGCGTGTGCAGCCAGACATCCCTCGCAGGTCTGGTCTGTGGCTGCGTGGGCAGCTCACGGGCTAGTGTCTGCAGAGAGGACCCCAGACAGGCCTGGATGCTGCCGGCAGTCCTGGGCGGTTGCTCTCACCTGGCACAAGAAGGGAGTCTGTTTACTGGTGTGCAGTGGACTTGTGGGACTGCCCAGGCTCAAGCAGGACCCGGTACCAGGCCTAGAATGCTGGGCTTCATGCACCTCCAGCAGACAGGTCACTCTTGCCAGTGGCTTTTGGAGCCAGCTATTACCTGGGTGCTTCGGCACTGGTCAATTTATGGGCGATCTGTGCAGTACAGGCCACTGCAGTGTCCTTACTTACCCCCATGGCGTGGAGACTCCTTACTTAACCCGAACCCTGTGGGCCAAGGACTCCTTACTCTGAAGCAAGCCATGGACCAGGAGGTCTCTAACAGCAGAGATCTCCTCAAGCCCCTGCGGATTCAGTCTGCTGCGGGCCCACTTTCTGGCTCGAGGTTTGGAGCCTTCTCGCTGTCCTCACAGGGTAGCGGGTCCAGGAGCTCTACCGCACCTTTTATGAGGGCACCAGTTCCATTATGAGGACACCTGTGACCTGGTCACCTCCTAATACCGTCCCGGGGGGGTGGGGGTTTGCACATGGGAATTAGGGAGAGACGCGTCAACCAGACCTCAGCCCCTGTGCTATCCTCATTCCTGATTCTACTTACATGCAGGCAGAGAGGCCACGTGGCTTCCCTGCAGTTTTACAGCTAAGGGCACAGAGCTGAGCTTCCCGAGCCGCTGGCGTCTTTTTCAGCGCTGTCCCCCTGTCCCCTTCATCCGGGGCCATCCCACGTACCTTGGAATCTTCCTCTTTTGTCCCTCAGTAGCACTGTGCCTGCACCCTGGATAGCATCGCCGTACATACGTGGAATTTTCTGTTATTTTCGTCTCTGCTCAGATCCACTGTGATTCGCTATCTGGGCACCCCCAACACCAGCACTGCCTGGTGCACCACGGGACCCAGTGCATGCTGATGGGCTTAGGGACCTGGGGTTCATTTAGGGAGATTTGTGCCCCCAGAATTCCCTTCTTTGGAAAATGGCTAGGTGTTCACCCTGTGACCCAGCAGTGGACTCCTGCTTATTGCTTAAGTGCAGTTTGTCCAGGACCCACTTGGTCTACACCTGTCATCCTGCATAGCTGCTGCCGGCACGCGTAAGTCACACGGCCCCTCCAGCCCTGATTGCTTCTTTCACATCCTACTCTTTACCACTCCTGGGCCTGGAGTGGCCTCCACCCCACCCCTAGGAACTAAGGCTAGCCAGATCAGGGGACAGTGCCACCCAAGACCCCTGCCAGGCTCCCCATGACTTGTGGGCTTGACACCCACTCCTGAGCCTGGCACTTTGCTGTGCTCACTCATGTCCTGCAGCCCGGCGACTCCCACCCATGACACTCTGCTAGGCACTGCGTCCAGAGTCTCGTGTGCCTGACCCGGGTGTGCCCCTGCAGTGGCACCTGCACACACCAGCCGCGTGCATGGCAATGGTCTCTCTCTGAGAAGTCCCTTTGACCTCCCCACTCCACGCCGTGCACCCACAGGTGACCTCTTCCAAAGGCCCCTTCTTCTCAGTCACACAAAGTTGTGGAGGGTCTTGGAGAGAGAACCTAACTGTGAACACTCCATCGGTGAAACTCCGGCCTTTCGTCACCAGAGGCTCTGAAAGCTCTGTCCACTGTCCACATGCCCCAGAACCCCCTACGACGCACATGCAAGAGCTCCATCAAAACCATGGGTGGAACCAGGAATCTGAGTGAGGTCATGACTCTGTTATTTCAGCAACTTCCCCGGGATGGTTCTGAAGTAAATCAGATCTGAGGCTTCAGCCATGATGATCATTTCTTACTTGGTTCTCTATCTAAAGCACACTGGAGGTGGGGATTCCATCGGCTACGCTTCATCTGCACAGAGCACCTAGCAGGATGCCGGTGTCGGGAGGGCATATACTGCAGGGACTACTTTCTCAGCAAAGGAGACCACGTGACAGGCACACACCTTCTCATAGCACTGTCTGGTGCGGGCGGCCCAGTGCTAGGGACTGAGGAGCCCCAGATCCCAGCTCCACCAGGGGGTCCCTACAGTCTGGGGGCTGCAGGGGAGTACATGGCAAATGCCTGGAGTGTGCTGGCCCAGAAAGTAGCAGGAGGGGCTCTGGGAGCTGGAGGGGGAGCAGCTCACTCAGGTGTGGAGGACGGGGCTGCTTGGAAGCACTTCAGGGGGAGCCCAGGGCCAGAGGTCACACTTGTGGCATGGGCAGAAGAAACATATGCAATGGCCTGGAGGTCAAGGGAAGTTCAGGCCCAAGGGAACTCTTTTGGGGAGGATGGAGAGGTGAAGGGAGGGGAGGGACATTAGGTCAGAGAGGTAGAGAAGACACTGCGAGAAGGGCCTCATGTGCCATGGCAGGGGAGGAGACTGGACGTGGCCTTTGTCGAAGTCACTTTCCTCAACGCTGAGACAATCACATCACACAACTTGAGGAGGCGCTCTGTCTTCTGGCTCACAGCTTTCGGAAGTTGCAGTGTGAGCTGGGTGGCTGCAGGCAGAAGCTGTGCGATGGAAGGGTCTGGGAGCAGGCAATTAAAAAGGGAGGAAGTAGGAAGGGAGGTGCGGCCTATCGGGTCATGCCCCAGTGACCTGCCTCTTCCCTCACATCACATTTAGCTGTAGCACCCTGTGGTTCATTCACCTTTCAAAAGCCCCACCTACAAGCACATGAGACTTTGGGGGACATCTAGATAGAAACCACAAGAGTATTAGGTGCAAACGCCCCTCCAGCACAGCTGACCTTTCATGGAGGGATGGTTTGGAAAGAAAATTCAACACTGTGGGGTTCCCAGCTCATCCTTCAGGGTTAAAGGAAGGACGCAGCTCCCCAGGAGGACTTCCGGACTGGCGCCAGCCCTCCTGTATCCTGTCAGTCGTGGTCCTTCCACTGCCCAGGTGCAGGGGAGGTGGAGCGCTGATGAACAGTGCTAGCTATGCTGCCCGGCCCCTTGAAGGGTGAGGAAGACGTATGGCCAACGTAAGTGCATTGTTCAGTCCTGGAACTGAAAGCACTGAGGAATGCAGTCTTGGCACAGAATCAAGAATACCAGGTACTGGGAAAATTTAGATGAGGCTCTGTATCAGGAGACACTGCTGGATCCATGTTAAATATTATGATTACAGAGAAGAGTGTTCTCGTTCTTAGGAGATAGTATGAAGTGCTTAGGAACGAACCGTCAGTGTCTGCAGCTGACTCGATATCCAGACGCACACCTGGAAGTGACAGAATGTGAGCGAGTGGTGAGCTGAGATGGATGAAGGCTTTGCAGGTGTTTATTGGGCTTTTCTTCCAACTTTTCTGCAGGTTTGATCATTTTCAAAATAATAAATTGGAGGAAAAAAGGCTGCCAGTCACCTGGAACAATTCAGTTCTCGGACCCTGGGCTCCTCATCTGTTTCTCCGAGAGATGAGAGCAGAGCTTCGATCCTGTCCTCATGCTGGGCTCCTGCAGCACCCCAGAGCTCCCGGAACACATCAGATCTTGAAATCCGCAAAATCATAACAGACTAAGAAATTGCTCTGCACACTCTGAGAGACTGTGCTGCTTTCTCGTGTCAGAAAATGATTTATACAAACAACCAAGTCAGCACTATACTGGAAAATACCTCACACAGGAATTGTGTCATTCTTCACCTTCTACCTTTCTTGGGACTTTGGTTTTAAGCTACCAATTGAATTCTCATTTCAGGTACTCATGACGTTTTCTGCCTTCAATGATTCATAACACAATTCTATCATCTATCCCACTCCTCGCTCCAGAGTTTTATAAAATGTGTTTTCAGATGATTGCATGTGGGCTTATGAAATACAGCAAGGGCATCGTTTGAGGAGGGGGAGGGAATGTGTAGGGGGCCCTGCCCCCCCCCGCTGGAAATCTTGAGTGCCTTTTATGGACATATCCGGGCCTGCTACAAATCTACCCGGCAACAAGGAAGTAGCCCCAGTACCCTCCTCTTGCTCCTCCCCTCTAGCCCTAC
>NW_004624835.1:5274324-5288485 GCF_000247695.1 Heterocephalus glaber | reverse complement strand
CCCCCTCTAGGGTCTCCGTTGACTTACCCGCGGGCCGGGACAGGAATGATTTATTACTGCTGATTGTAGTAAAGACGCAGGAATAGGTGTAATTAGTGAGGGGGTTGCATGTTTGAGCAAATAGTCTACTCTGAGCTCCAACAATGGGCACACGACACACATTGTTCGGGGAATGGTTATTGGGAAAACCCAGTCTGATCAGAAATATTTCAATCTACTTGCCCTCTTCTATCTGATTGCTCTGTGAAAGTGCTTAGCAATATCTCCAAAGAATTACAGCAAGGGGCCAGGGACATAGCTCAGTGACGCTGCATCTGCCTCTCAAGCATAAGGTCCTGAGTTCGATCCCCAGTAAAAAAAGGAATTATAGCAAGGCCCCTTCCTTTATTGAGATTTTATCACACATAATTCACCTCCGATATGTCCACTGGATGGGAACCATTTCACACTTCAGTGCAATGAGACAGATCCGTACTCTGCAAGCATTTTAAGCTTAGCCCAGAAAGACACATTTCCCGCAGAGTCCTGGAATATGCACACCTATAAAACTCTAGCAAACAGTTCATGCAGTCATCTTTGTACCACCTGCTGACTCACATTTTTTATCCCATTTCAGTTTTTAATTGATGTCTGAGCCTCATTTAATAAACCTAGTGAGTCCTGACCCTGCGTGGAGGAACTCCAAGGAGAGGATGGCCTTTGTAAATGCGTCTCTCTGATGGAGAAATGAAACACGGAGACAGAAGAGAACAGGACTCTTACAGGTCCCTTGCTCCAAAGAGATTTGTGCAAGGTGTCATAGCCCAACGGCTCAGCAGGGAGAGCTCCTAGCGCTGTGCATTCTGCCTGGCACACAGTAGGTGTCCAACAGATGCCAGTTTAGCAAGCAGTGTAGCACTAACAGCACTTCCTATTTGGTGTCTGGAGCTCAGTCCTGAGCGGCTGCTGTCCTGTTACCTCCTGCGCCTTCCTCTCTCCTCTGAATTGTCACCGTTAGCTACTGTTGCAGCAGTTCGGTCTTGGCGCTACATTTTTCTCTTCACATATTCCAGAGTGGGATGGAGATTTAAAATATAACAAAGGATCTGTCCAGTTTTAAGCCAAGAGATAAGTGTTCCTTTGTTTTTCAAGAGGAGGAAGATACTATTATCCCTTGGTGGAGTGGATTCCACATGGACACGCTGGAAATGAGCCCCCTCAACCCCCTCCTCTCGATACAGGTGAAGAATTCTACCCAAGAGCGGCCCTCACTGGGGGTGGGGCTTAGAAACTCCAACCTCCTGTGCCTGGTGTCCTGGACGTCATGAGACCCCAGGACAGTCAAAAGGGCACCAAAGACTCACGCCAACGCCTGCCATGTCCTGGAACCAGCACCGCTGCACGTTGCCTTCGCAGATGGCAGTCCCTGGGCAAACCCACTGGTGTCCACCCGGCTCCCATCCCTCCCTGCAGAGTTCTCCACCTTTCCTGCCCACACAGCCCCGACGACCCAGGGAAAGAGGCTAGCCGTGGCCCAGGACTCCTGACCCACCTGTCGCCAGCACAGCCCCTGAGGACTGGGAACTTTCGGCGGGGCTCACTCTGTCTGGACGGTGTCTGTCCTCTGTCCAGCAGGGTCACACTCCAGAGCTGTGACAGTCCAGCTGTCCACCCAGACCGTGTCCAGTCCTCTCTCCAGAAGAATGTAGGGAACTTAACTGTATTTATATACTGCATTACTGTGATGTTAGTTTTCTCTCGAATGATTCATCATAAGGATACATGTTACATAACAAAAGATAAAAATGATTTAACCTGTGTGACAGTCAGGACCCCGCTGGCCATCAGGATTAGCCAAGTGACAGCAAGGCCAGTGAACATACGGAAGCCACACACACGCTCTTCAGCCACGCGCCGTCCTGGGGCCTGCTTCAAAAATAACCCGAAGTGTCCCGTTTATTGCTTTTTTCTCTTTGAAAGAATGCAAGGAGGAGTGGTAGGAATTCTTTAAATATTTGGTAGGATTCACTCCTGGAGCCGTCTGGCCTTGGGCTTTTCTATGTTGTGAGTTTTTGATTACTGATTCAATCTCCTTATTCCTTATTTGTTTACATTTTCATCTCTTTGGGATTCAGTCTTGGTAGGCTGTACATTTCTAGGAACCATATTCTTTCAAGTTTGCCAGATTTGTTGGTACGTAATTGTTCATAGAAGTCTCTTTGACCCTTTGTATTTCTGTGATACAAGTTACAACGTTTCTCCTTTAATTTAAAACTTTAGCCTTGCAAGTGCAAGGTACTGAGTTAGATCCCTGGTACCAGAAAAATAAATAACTAAAATTTTATTTATTTGAATATTTTTCTCTCTCTCTTTTTTTTCTTTTGGTACTGGGGATGGAACTCAGGTCCTTACGCTTGTGAGGCAGGTGGCGATACCACTGAGCTAAATCCCCGGCCCCATTTTTCTTGGTAAATATAGCTACAAGCTTATCAGTTTTGTTTATCTTTTCAAAAAACAACCCTTAGTTTCCTTGATCTTGTCTTTGTCTTTCAAATTTTGATTTCATTTATTTTTGCTCTGATCCTTATTCTTTCTTTCCCCCGAACTTGGGCTAGGTCTATCCTCCTTATCGTTTCTTGAGTTGGGAGTAGGTTGCTTATCTGAGGTTTTCTTTTTCCTTAATTTAAGCATTCATCATTATAAACGTCCTTGTAGTATTGCTTCTGTTGTACCCCCAGGTTTGGGTACATCGTGTTCTATTTTCATTTGTCTCAAGAAATACTTCTCAATTTCCTATTTCATTTCTTCTCTGACCATTGGTTGTTCAAGAGTGATTGTTTAATTTCTCATATTTCTGAAGATTCTAAAACTCTCCCTGTTGCTGAGGTTTAGTTGTATACTACTGTGACACAGAAAGATAGTAGTGAAGTTGTTAAGTCTCACTTTGTGGCCCAGTGGATGACATGTCTTGATGTGTGTGCCATGTGCACTTGGGAAGAACATGTTCTACCTGCTGTTGGGTGGAATTCTCTGTGTCCATTTGTTGTGGCTGTGTCTAGATGTCCCCACAAAGCCTCCAGTCACAGGTGGGGCTTTTCAGAGGTGGCTAGTGTGTGTGATGCTGGGATTAAGGGTGGGTGATCACTAAATCTGTCCACTGATTGGTTTGGCACCGCCCTAATCCCAGAAGCCTAGACAGAGCATAAAAGGGGCAGAAAGAAGCTGCTAAGATCCCTTGCTGCTTTTGCTGTCTTCTGCCCACCATGAACTATTGCTGCCCTGCCACGTGCCTCCTGTCCTGGAACCAGTTGATTATGGACTGAGACCTCTACAATCTCTGAGCTAAATAAAATTTTCCTCTTTTAACTTTCGGTGTCAGGTATTTTGTCTCGGCAGCAAGAAAAGTAATTAAGACAGCATTGCATTCATTTGGTCCACAGTGTCAGTCAAGCCTGCTGATTTCTGCCTGGATGATCTATCTACTGCTGAAATGGGGTATTAGAGTCCTTTTGCATTATTCTATTGCTGTCAATTTCTCCTTTCAGTTCTTTTAACATTTATGTGTTTAGGTGCTCCGATTTATAATTGTTATACCCTCTGAGGAATTGATTCCTTTATCATCATATAATGACCTTTGTCTAATGGGACAGATTTTGAATGAAATCTAGTTTGTAAGACACAAGCATGACCATTTGTATTAGTCACCAATCTGTTGTTGGGAAAACATACCTAACATGTACAGGGTAAAGGAGTAAAGGTTTATTTTGCCTCACAGTTTCACAAGTTCCCATCATCCGTCTCCAAGGCAGAAACAGCCTGGCATAGGAAAGCTGCTCACCGCATGGCAGCCACGAAGCCGAGTTCGAGGAAGCCTCCACGAGGCAGAAAAGGCTGGGGAGAGGTGTGCCCTTCCAAGGTGCACTCAGTGACCTCCTTCCTCCAACAGCCCATTCCGCCCTCCGCTGACTGACCCGCCTGCCAATGAGTCCGGCACCTCATGGTCTAATCACATCCCACAGTCCCCATGTCGGAGCACCAGAGCCTTTGGGATCACCCTTGCTCTCTTTCGGTTTCCATCACACATTTCCCTCCCTTCCCTCTCAGTGGATGTGTGTCCTTGAGTCTCTTGTGGGCAGCACATTGTGAAATTGTATACAATGTCCATGCAAAGTCACTCTGTGTTTTGATTAGAAAATTCACTTTAGTTGTACTTGAAGTAATTATTGATAGGTAAGGCCTTGCTGTTCTCATTTTGTTATTTGCTGATAGCTTGGATATGACACCAAAACCATAGGCAGCAAAAGCAAAAATAAGCAAATGGGACTGCATCAGCCTAGAAATCTTTTGCACACCAAAGAAAACAGGATGGAAAACCATATATCTGACCAGAGGCTATTATTCAAAATTTATAATTTATTTACATTGCTCAGTAGCAACACACACACACACACACACACAGTTATAAAAGGGAAAGGATTGGAATAGATTTCCCAAAGTAGACATACAAATGGTCAGTAGATATACGAAAAGGTGTTCAACATCACTAATCACAGGAAAAATCTAATCAAAACCACACTGAGACATCATCAACTTGTATCTGTTAAGGGGGCTACTATTAAAAGATAAGTGATAACAGGTGTTGGCTATGATGTTTTTGTACATCATTGGTGGGGATGTTAATTGGTACAATCATTATGGAAAACTATTTGGAGGTTCCTCAAAACATTAAAAATATAATGACCCCAAGACCCAGAAATCCTTTTGAGTATCTCCCCAAATGAAATAAAAACTGTGTCTCGAGGAGATACCTGTGCTCCCATGTTAGCTGTCAGGATGAGTGTCACCAACAGATGATGAGGGCAAAGAAAGCGTGCATAGTGGGCTATTATCCCCCATAAAACAGAAGGGATTCCGCCGCCCGCCCCAACACGGAAAAGCCTGAAGGCCGCTATGCTAAGTGAAATACACCAGACACAAAGAGAAAAATCTGCATGCTCCTGCTTCTGTGTGGATTCTCAAAAAGTTGAACTCAGAAGCAGCAGATGAAACAGTGGTTTCTCTGAGTGGGGTGAGGGAAATGGAGATGTTGGCCAAAGGGTACAAACTTTCTGGTACAAATGAGCAAGTTCCGGTGATCTAATGCGCGGCCTGGGTGCTGACAACCGCGTGGGTTTGATTGTGTAATCACGCCAGTGTATACACATATCAAATCATCGACTGTATTTGTATATGTCCTAAATAAAGGTCAAAATAGCATAGTTTTGGGATAGACCTCAGTGTTACAATTTGGAATTAAATGTCCCCCAAAGGCCCCTCTGTTAAGGGCTTAGTTCCCAGCTTGGTGCTATTGGAAAGCGGTAGAACCTTTAAGAGGCAGAGCCTGGTGGGAGGAAGTGAGGTCACTGGGGTGTGACCTGGGGGGGACTGTGTGTGGGACCCTGTGAATTCCTCTTCCTCTTTCACTTCCCTACCGTGATGCAAATGGTTTGCTCCACCTCCTGCTGCCCCTCGCTCACCTCACCACAGGCCCAAAGCACTGTGGCCCATTGACCACGGACTGAAACTTCCAAAACCATGAGCCAAGATAAATTTCACTTCTTTATAACTTGATTAATCTCAAGTATTTGTTATAATGATAGAAAACAACATACTCAGTGTTTGAATTTGTATCATCGAATACATTTTATCATTTCTATTCCATAAAATAGAAGATGGGACCTTTGCATTGAGCTACATCATCAGCCCTTTTTTATTTTTTGAGACAGGGGTTCAGTAAGTTGCTAAATTGCCCAGGCTGGGATTGAATTTGTGATCTTCCTGCCTCAGTTTCTCAGACTGCTGAATTACAGGCATGTGCTAGAACACCCAGCATTATTTTGTCTTTTAGTGTCACTCTGTTTCTGCCTTGCTGGAAAAGGTCTAAGCCATAGTTTATACATATATTCTCTTAAACTTGTTCTATAGTTTCTGTTCACATATACTGGGAACCCCTGAAATGTTACAGGAAATCTCTGCATTAGGCTCCAGTCTCCTGCTCAGTGTACAATGCAGGCCTGGGGGAAAAAACCCTAAAAGACAGAACTAAGAGAGACAGAAAGTGGGCACTAGGACAACCAATGCTAATGCAACTGACAAAGATGCTGGCCAGTCCAAGGCACTGATTTTTATTGGTCATCACCAATAAAGGTGAATGATACGTGAGGATGGGCAATTGTGCAGTTTCTATGAAAATTAATGGAGACAAGGCTCATAAAGGACAAGACAAAGTATTCCCGAATTAGGAACAGAATAGACAAAATACGTGGTTGTAATTAGAACATTGTCCTAGTTAAGAAAGTTTTAATTGTGCGAATGGAATTTGGGTATGAGTTATTCTGACCTCAGGATGAAGGCTTCAGCTGGACTCACTTCTATAAACAAGCCAGTCGTGGGGTTGGCTCTTCACAGCCTGCACTGCTTACAGCCTGCTTTGGGCATAATCAATACTGCAGTCTCCTGCATGCATATACATACATTTTAATTTTTCTGAAAATTTACTGTTGTGCATGATGTGAGGCAAGAATCCAACTTCATTTTCCTTTGTGCCTGTGGTATCATAACCAATTTAAAATAAACCGTTGTTCTCCCATTAACTGGAAATAGCACTTTTGGCATATATTAAGTTAGCATGTTATTTTCTGGAATCTATTTCTGGACATTCTCTCCTCTTCTATGTTTCCTTCTGCCTGTTACTACTCCTGTATCAGGAAGTCAGCCTGAAGGCCAGGAGGGAGAAAATGGAAGTTCACCACTCCCAGCTTAAAAATTATAATAAATGAAAATATTTTAAACTAAGGGGACCAAAAAGCCATAACCCACTGCTCAGTGTCCACTGATGCAGCAGCCCTGGATGTTGGCTGCTCACAGCAACTGCAAGAGAGATCCTGGGCTGGTGTGGAGGTGCACACCTATAATCCCAGCACTCTGGGAAGCTGAGGCAGGAGGATCACAAGTTGCAGCCCAGCCCGGGCAACGTAGTAAGACTCTGTCTCAAAGTAAAATATTTTAAAAGGAGGGGGGCTGGAAACATAGCTCAGTGCAAAGGGCCTGGGTTCAATCTCCAGTATGACAGAGAGAGAGAGAGAGAGAGAGAGAGAGAGAGAGAGAGAGAGAATGAGAGAGAGAGAGCGCCTCCATTTGGCCAAGGTCTGGCCTAGGCTGGGGTTGGTGTCTGTGGTCAGCCAGGGGCTCCTGTACAGGTGATCTGCTCCCTGCTCCCGAGCTCCTCACTGGGCTGGCCGAGACTCACAGCAGGAAACAGCTGAGCTCCTTCCTTCAGCCCTCCTCCCGCTTCTCCCTGCACAGCCAGAGAACCGCTGCCTGAGCCTCCTTCCTGCTCCCTCTGCCCTCAGTCTGCCAGTGTTCACCCCAATGAATCCCTTGCTCTGCTAACTTTGTCTACAGCGTCGCTTCCTGCTACCAGTTGGCACCACCCAAGACACATTCTTACTCAGAAGCACTGCACACATCTGAGCCAGTCAGCTCCCCATATGACAAAATACCTGAGGCAACCAACTGAGAAGGAAAGGCCTGTCTGGCTCAGATTTGGAGGCCGCAGTCCACAGTCCACTTAGTTGGCCTGACGCTTCTGTGCCGGTGGCGAGGCAGCACAGCGTGGCAGGGTCACCGGCAGACGAAGCCCTCTCACTCGGGGTGCCCCGTAAGTGAGGGGAGAGGAGAGAGCGGGGCCCTTATCTCTTCCGGGCCACACCCCCAGTGACCTCACTTCCTCCTAGGAGGCCCCGCCTCCTAAAGGTTCCAGCCCTGCCAGTAGTGCCAGAGGCTGGGGACCAAGCCTGTAGCCCACGGCTTTCGAGGGACCCTTCTGCAAACCATGGCCATGTGTGAGGATGTCTCTGACAACACTGTTCATCACAGCAAAAGACAGGAAGCCACTCAGCTTCTCAGGCCTCCGTAGTGGGACCGAGATGCCACATGTCCTTCGTTTACTTGGCTGAAGACAAAGCATCTTCGCCAAGAAGGACTTTGGTGCAGAGGCTCTAAACTGGCAGCCTGTGGGGACCATTGCCGCCCCTCATTACTGTCACCTGGCCTAATTCACGCACCTGTGTGACAAACTCAGACCCTGTGGACACTTGAACTCACACCCTGGCAGTGTCGGAAATCGAAGCCAGAGGCACAATGACTCACCCAAGTTCACAGTCTTGTGTGCCCCTGCCTGAGCTACATAGAAGGAGCTCCGAGCTCTGTCACCTGTACAGATGTCCTGAGGGTTCTCAGTAGGGGTGAGAGCCCCAGGGGAGTAAGGACTGTGTCGGGGGTGGGGCAGGAATCTGGCTCATTTTCTGTAGAAGCACAGGAGGAATGTGCCACGTGGTATAAAGTAGATCTGTAGCATTAACACTTCATGGTAGAAGGCAAGTGGAAAAATACCTACAAAGGCTCCTCAGGGAAACAAAAGCATCGAGAAACACTGAAGCACACGTTCAGTAAATACTGATAATGTTTTCCTTTGTCCAGGCACTGTGGATAGAGCATTGCATAAGCAAGACTGCTCCCTGCTCTCAGGAGAGACCGACTCTGAGCTTGACCCCTAGGCTCGCATGTCAGATCTGCCACTTCCGGATCGATGACATCGGGCAAGTGGTTGATTTGTATATTCCTTGGTTCTGCCACATGTAAAATGGCTGTTGGCTACTAAGAGTACTTTTCAGAGACACAAGTGAGGATTAAATGAACCAGCGATGCAGGTACTGAAACACAGTGCCCCATACATACCAGATGGCCTGTGCACAGTAGCTACTACGTAGCAAAGGAGTAGATAATTTCAAGTTGTTCCAACTGTGTGCCAGTTATCAACTTCCTGCCCCTCATTTCCATGGTCACCTTTCCTTGCCTCTTCTGTGAAAATGGATCTGGGTCCTTTCACTTTTCCTTTCCTTAGTGGGCCGGCCCCTCTGAGTGTGGGAACTGGAGAGGCCTCGCGGGAGGAGAAGGTTCCTTGGGACCTGTCCTCCGGCTGCTGCCCCAGGAGCTTCTTCCCAACCCCTGCTCTGCAGCACACGTGGCTCTCCCAGGGCTCAGCTCCTGCAGGACTCGCAGCTTCTCCAGCTTGGCTAGCAGATTGCTGTCCCAGGGCCCTGTCCCAGGTGGTCTTGGAACCGGCTGCCCCCACCCAGACACCTCCCCGTGAACCATTTTCCTAGCACCCTGGAGGGCAATCCCCAGGCAGTTTCAGGAGCAGGTTTCTGGCGAGTTCCAGCAGGGCACAGCTCAGCGATTTCTACACCACTGGGTGAGCAGGGCCCTTCCTTCCCCGGCAGGCCTGAGCACGGGTGGGAGCCTTCCCTTCCCAGACACCAGCAGTAGGGCAGTTAGTGTCTCCCCCAGGTCTGCTCTCCTTACACCCCAGCACTCCCTTCCTGTCTTACCAACCAATCCCATGTTAGAGAAATACAGTGGACCCTTGACTTACGAACTCAGTTCGTTTCTGAGGGCTGGTTGTAACTCAAGTTGGTCAGCTGAAGGCTCGGTTCCTCTACACAGCCTTCTCTCTCCTGTACACAGGCAGATCTCAGTGTTACAGAGACACTGGCCCAGGATTTCTCAGTTAACCTCACACAGGAAAGGATGCTGTCATGTTCCTTCCAGAGCTCTTTAAGGGTGAAATCTGTATTTGAGACATCTGGGAGCACATGTGGCTGCATTCAAGTCGTTACTGAAGGCTTTGGTCATAGGTTAAACCTGAAATTCCGGTCATAACCCAAGTTGTTCCTATGTTATGCTGGTCGTAACTTGAGGGTCCATTGTACTTTTATATCAAATATTCCCCCATTCGGATTGCTATGTGGTTTTTCTCTCCCAACAGGACTCAGACTCACACAGGTGTGCTGAGACCAGAGTTTGAGAGCTGCTGCTTTAGAAGCCAACTCCACACTATGTGAACAGTTGATACCTGTCAAATTAGTTCAAGATGTTCTAAGTTAAAATGAAGTCAGGATCTCTAGTGCAGGGTCTATCAGAGATAAAATGGTATTGCAAATATGCAGGAGGGATTGTGATGTGTGGTATTTCCCAGACTAATTGGACCATGGTGTTTTGTGTGTATGTGCGCGCGTGTGTGTGTGTGCATGCGCACACGCTAATGAAGTATTTTATGGGCCTGGTGTCCTAAGGAGGACACTGTAGGAAACTCTGTGTTTGCAACTGTATCTGCTAATTTTGGAGTCACTTATTTTGCCATTCCTTGGAAGTAGCTCACCTTTCTTTAAATCTTTTTTGTTCCTCTTACACTACCTCATCATTTGCCCTGTAATGTATGGCTCTCCAGTCAAAGTTTCTCATCTTTGCTTCTGCTATGACCCATGCAGAGTTTTCCTTTTTCCCCCAATCCTGGGACACATCTCCAGATATTCACCCCAGGACTCAGTCCACAGCAACTTCCCGTGAAGTGGCACGAAACCCCTTTGTGCACTGAGTCAAAGATCATCACACACTGTGTAAGTGGGCTGCAGGCAGCAGAACTGCACCAGTCCAGCCCAGGGAACCCCTGCCCCTGGGCTCCATGTGGAGATGGGTGTGTTGTTTCCTGTGAACCACTGTAAGTTTCTCCCTGCAGACACATCCGCTCAGAACAATGTCTTTTCTACTGTGTTGGAAACTAAGCAGAACTGAATATGGGAAGGGTCCCAGTTTCACATGGGATGGTCAGCCCACTAACTGCCACTACTGGGTAACTTCCAAGCGGCAACACCTTATAAAAATATGTGATATACAGGAAAAGATAGCTGAAGAGCTGGCTCGTAGTAGGGCACTTGGGGCAGGAGGCACTATTGAGACTTTGACTCAGCCTTTAGGTGACCTAGAAAATCAACCCCAGCCCTGCCTGACCTTGTCCCCTCTTGAGTTCAGTCTGTGCCATTGCCACAGGCAGGGGGCTGCGCAGGGAGTTAGGGGCTACAGTGGGAAGGAGTGGGGTGTCCTTGTGTTTGCATTTACAGCTGGAGGCAGTAGTGGCAGAGAGGTGCAAAGAGGGTACAGGAAGGAAATGAAAAGCAAGAGGGGAGTCGCATGAGTGAGGAATTTGCTTCCATGTGGAGTCAGGGAGCAGAAGAGAGCTGCCAAAGCCCAAGGAGCCGGGAGTGCTGGGTCCCTTCCTAGTGCTCCCTTGGGAAGGGACTGCCGCTGCCCGCCTCTGCCCGGTCTCCCAGGCAGTGCTCAGTGTGGTTGCCCAGAGGATGCCTAAGGAAGCTGCTTTGGGGGTGGGTGCTCTTTATTGTGGACCCACTTGGTGCCCAGAGAATGAATTCCACTCCTGTGCTCAGGTTCAGAGCAGGGGTTCGTGTGAGATGTAATTGCCTGGGGAGATTTTCCTGACACTGGTCCCCAGGTCCCACTTCGGAAATCAGATCTCCGAGGATGTCTGTGATATGGGGATTGAAATATGCCACGGGGGCTCTGAGTGCTTCTCTGGTTAGGGACCGAGGCCCCTTGGGACAGCACCCAGCGGGTGCCACTCCCTCACCATGCCCACACTACCCCGTGGAATAGAGCCCCGCTGAGGAGCAGCACAGCTCCTCAGGTCCCGTCCCCAGGCTGGATTCCACCTCCACTGCTCTCCTGCACTTCTCCAGCGTCTCCCTGCCCCTCTGTTCATCTTCCCCTGTCTTAGTGTTGCATTTGAGACACACTGCAGACACCAGCACGTTGCCCTCCAAATACTTCAGCCTACAGATCATTCTTTAAAGTTCAATTCTGTTTTTAGAGCTTCAGATGATAGCAGACAGCCGGCTACAGCGTGTGCACCATCGGTTGGCCACCACTGCCCTACACTGTTATGAAGATAGAGGATTGCTGTCAAGGTAGGGCCCTTTTCAGAGGCCCTGTCTTAATTCATCCCCTCTCGTACTACCCAGAGACAACCACGGCCACTGTACCTTTGCCTGTTCTAGAATTCTTGTTAATGAACTACACGTTGGGTGCCATTTGTGTAAACCTTCTTTCACTCAGCATAACGGTCTTGAGATTTCTTCTTTCTGCTGCATGCAGTGTGGGTGTTGTCTTTGCATTAGTAAGTGAGGTCACACTCCATTGTGTGAATCCGCATCTCCGTTTTTCTGTTGTAACATCCTATATTCTTGAGTCACTAGTCACTGGTGTCACTCTATATTTGTGAAAGACATTGCTGCCCTATGCTGGGATCTGTCATGTACAAAGCAAATACACTATACCCCATTACCTTCCTCTGGCATTTTGGGTTTTAGAATATTGATCAGCAGCGATGTGTAGAATATAAAGTTGGAACGACTGAAAGAATGGAGAAGACAGAATACATTCAATAGTGCCTTGAGTTCACTTGAGTTCTCTTGCTTTGTGTCCTGTTCTAATGATTCCATCACTGTGGTAACCACTTTTTATCATAATGAACTTTCTAGACATCTGCTTGTCCAATTAGCTGCCCAATCAGACACTGTCCTATTGGAGGCCCCACCAACAAAGCTGCACATAGAGGCATTTAGCCAATGCTCCATGAATAAATGAGTGATTGAATTCATGCATGAAGAAAGGCACTTCTTAGGGCTGGGGATTTAGCTCAGTGGCTCCACGCCTGCCTCACAAGTGCAAAGTTGTGAGTTTGATCCCTGGTAGCAAAACAAAACAAAACAGAAAGGCACTTCTTGACTTTTTTACCCACGCTTCAGCCTCATAAGTGCTCTACATGTTTAGGTTGTTCTCTGCTCATCTACAGTTGTGAGGTAGCACAAATGTTCTTTTGGTCACCTGTGCTTTGACTTCTAACTAGGCTCTCAAAACTGAAGCTAGGCCAGGGAGTATCTTCTGCACCCTCAGTGGGAGTTCAGGGTGAGAAAACAGCCGGTGTCTTTCCTGAGTGTCTTTACAAAGTGTGATTAAAAATAACATGATGAATGCAGCTGCTGGAAAGCCCGCATCTGGTGGAAAGCCGGGCTCCTAAAAACATTACCTGGCACTGTGCCATTCTGGCTCTTCCCCAAAGTCAAAGCGACCATGAAAGGTAAGTATTTTGAGTAGACTCAAGACATCAAGGAAGCCACAACAGTGCAACTAAAGACACTCACGGAAGAGGACTCCAGAGCTGCTTCAGAAAAGTGGCAAGAAGGGTGGGATGAGTGTGTTAGAAGTGAAGAGTATCTTGCAGGGTGGTGATGGTGAACCTCTAACAGCTTTCAATGATATAAACAGCCTGCTGCAGCACGCGTGCCACAGGTTTGCCACCACTGTTGTTCGGGATTAATGGCAGTGTGTCTCTTTACTGTAATGCATTAATAACACTTAAGCATCTACCATACGTTTTCCATCACATCTGATAGTTGGCCTCAATAAATATTCAGCAGAACAGAAGGAGGGTGGAGGGCAAGAAAGGAATGGGAAGAAGCTGGGACTGGAGCTCAGAGTTGTCAGTGATTTCGCCAAAACTTACATCAGAACCCCAGCCTCTTCTTTTTTAGTGCTTCACCAGATTGCCAGCATTTTTAACACTGCTCAGGCTGTCCAGGAAGCATCCACCTGCCTGTTCCTGGCGGAGATTTAATTACCAAGTCAGTGGCTCCACTTCTCGCAGCTGTGGCTGCCATACCTGGGACGCCACACTCCAGCTGTCTTGACTGAAGCTGATCTGCAAGAAAACACGGCGAAGTACTTTTCAGCCCTCGTTCTGGTGGGAATTTAATTTAATTAGCAGCTGATTTACACAGTGCTCTTCTGACAGCTGTGTTTGTGGAGTCTCTGTAGAAGCACGAAATTACCATCCACTGAAACCATCATTAAGGCCATTTATCCTCGGATGCATCTTTCCCGCCCTCAGCACTGGGCCTTCTGTGTGTTTGTGGTGCATACACTCCACAGAGCTGGCAGTCAGTGATGCTCACCAGGCTCAGCGAGTGTTGAGGGAAGGCCTGTCCCGCATACTTAAAGGGGGAGCCTGGGGTGGGGCTTTGAAGTTTGATCAAAGGACCAGTGTCTGCTAATGCTGGGTTTTGAGGAACATAAAGGATCTCAAATGAGAGAGTGCTTAGCACCTGGCACAGAGCAGTGAGCAGCAGTGCTGGGGGCTCATGTGGTCACTGCTGCCTGCGTGGCTCTGGAAGAAGGAAGGAAGGAGGGAAGGGAAGGGAAGGGGAAGGGGAAGGGGAAGGGAAGGGGA
>NW_004624835.1:5193073-5274084 GCF_000247695.1 Heterocephalus glaber | reverse complement strand
GGGGGGAGGGGGAAGGGGAGGGAAGGGAGCTCTGGGGTGGACTCTCTGGGGCCTCTCCTCATGGACCTGGAGCTGCACTGCGGCAGGTGAGGGACCAGCCGTGGTGAGCATTTTTATGAGGTGTGAGGTGTCCCACAGCCCACACATGACCTGCTCCTGCTGAATGAGCCACTCAACGACTGAGATGAGAGTCTTCTGGGCGTTTGCAGAGAGGCTTACAGTGATCAGTGTACCCGGCTGACAAAGGCAGAAGCCTCTCGGTCACTGGGAGCTGCTCCCAAAATCTCACCATCAGAATGATGAGACCCCTGCAGGGCACGTGACCCTGACACCCAGCTCTGGCCACAACCTCAGCGGCCTCACCTCGCAGCAGGACCCGGTCCTGAGCTCTGCAGTCCACTGAGCACCCGGCCTCGCCCACCTCTGAGGGCCAGGGCAGTACAAGCGCAGCACTTTCCCTGCCGCTAGGGGTTTGAAACTCCCTTCCCACATCCAGCCGCAGCGTGAGCAAGTCCAGCAGAGCACCGAAGTCCGGGGAGGCACAAGGCTGGCCTAAGGACGACCCGACGAGGGGAGCCAAACCCTGGGTCCGGCACCCGAGCTCTGTGGGCTGCACGGGAGAGGGGCGAGAGCCGCACATCAGACTCCAACAGTGGGACCCTAGAAAGTTATAGCCGAGACCCCGGGCGTCACGGGCGTCACTGGCCCCACTGACTCCGAGGCCCTAAGCCCCAGCCACCACCAGTCCCGGAAGCCGACAGAGCAGCTTGCTTCCCGTGGCTTCTGCGCCCTGGGCCACGGCCCGGCCAGCGTCGCTGGTGGCAGCGTGTAAGCCTGCGTGTGACCCGGGCACCCCGGGGAGGAGCGTGAGGGGTCAGAGGCGCTGCTGGCACACAAGAGGCAGGCGCGGGTCGGGGAGAGGCCAGGAAGAAAGATTCCCAGAGATGGCGCCGGAGCTTGGTCTTGGGACAGCAAAGGGAGACAAGTTAAGGCACAGACCATAGATGACTCTGAAGAATTTAAAGTTCTATTCTGTGACCATGTGGGATCTTTGCAGAGTTTTGAGGAGGGGATGACACGATGTGATTAGCTTCCCCGTCACGGAGCAGCGCCTGTGGCATGGAGATGCAGAAGAGTCCGCGGAGGGCGAGAAGGAGGCCTGCCGAGCCCTCGCTAGTTAGAGTCTCAGGGCTTCGACCCGAAGAGCAATGATCAAGAGAGAAGTTGGTCCACGAGGGCTGGAAGCAGGGTTCCTGGCCTGGAGGTGAATTTCTCAGGCACGGTGGAGGACAAACCGTGGACAGACGACGATGAGGTCAGCGTGCCTGTGGCACCATCAGAGTCACAGAGCGGGAGGCAGCGAAGGAGACGCCAGAGGGAGGAGGACGCCTGGCAAGTGTCCGTTCCCTTGGCAACCTTCCGGCTTTACAGAAGGAGAGCACTGGAATTAAACAGCACTTTCCGTGTGCTCATTTTAGGGTTTCCCACAGCAAGCTCCTCCGACGGCTGCTTCTTGAAATCCCCCATGCACCAGCAGCTTTGGAACCGAACCCTCAGGAAGTGGCCTGTGATCCGCCTGCTGTTTAGAGCTTAACACACATTTGCTTTTCATTTTGTTTAGCTAAACTCCTCTGAAAATTTAAGTTTCTCAGATTTTCTTTGTTTTTATGGAAAGCATTCATATTCAGAAGAGCAGACTTTGGGTAAAGCGAACTTCGTACAAATTCCTCTTTTTATCCATCCGCCGTATTAAGCGACTTTTCCAAAGCGTAGCCTTGTGCGTGGCAGGACAGGACCTGACTCTGCTTACCCACTGCCTGAGGCATCTGACGGTCCCACGGATGACGGGATCCTCCTAGGCCTAGAGCTTTTGGCTGTGTGGGTCCCATCTTGCTGGCTTCCTCGTCTCCACCATAGGCAGGAAGCTCCTTCCACTCCAAGGGGCTTAACCTGTTTCTGGTGCAACTTGACCTTTCTAGCAGAAAGACTAGAAGGGTTGCTAAGGGCCTGGGGACCAGGTGAGAGGGGACAGGGTCACACTGGAATCGAACTTGTAGCAGAGAGCGCACAGGCAGGCATGGGGATGGGTGGGGAGGGTGGGGTGTTGCTGCCATTATCCCTTCTGAGACAAGCTTGGTGCCTGGCTTGGCTACAGCCAGCCAGCCAAGAAACTGGGATCAAATCTCCATCTCCTGGGTCTTGAATACTCTGTGCACTTTCTGTAAAGTCCAAGTCTTGCTCCCTCCCCAGGATCTAAGCAGTCTCTCTGGGGCTCTGGTGGGAGCCTCTGGGCCATCTTTCACGAGCTCATGGTCCCCCAGGAGCCGAGTGGAAGTTAAAATCCTCAGTTGTGTGGTCCTACGTGATTAGTCTGCGGGCAGAGTGAACACCAACCCGGGTGCTTCTTCATAAATGTGAAGGTGGTGGGTGTCATGTGGTGGCCATGGGAGCAAAGATAACAGTTTTTGCATAAGATTGGAAGAGTTTAAGCATGCTTGGGTCCACTGAAGTTTTGAGGCAAAATTTCTTTTTCTCCAGACAACTGCAGTTTTGTTCTTTAAGGTCTTCCAACAGATAGGTCAAGGCCCACCCACATTGTTTCAAGTGATTTCCTTTATTTAAAGTCAAGTGATTGCAGATAATAACTACATTGACGAAATCCCTCCACAGTAACACCTAGGTTGATGTTTCATTAAGTAACTGGGTACTGAGCCTAATCAAGATGACACAAAACTGACTGCCACCTCAGCCAATGAAGAAATGTGGATATTTCAATTGTCTAAAATTAGCATTAGTAGTTTTGTATATATGGTTTCAAGGACTATCTTCTTATAATTTGAAGATAAAGAAGTAGCTTCTCTGCCATCAACACATTCTTGGAGGCCATCTTGGCTTTAGGGGCCATTTTGCCTTTGGGAGCCATCTTGCCTTTGGGGACACATCTTGCTCACTGTCACTGAAACAAAATTTTCCCCAAGACAAAGCCAATCATGAAATAATTACCTCAGGACATGTGTTCTATAGAAATCCACTCAATTCTGTATAGAACTTTGGTTCTATTTCCTTGCCCTGATTCACACAGCTGGTCAGCCTGAGGGCAGCCTTGAAGACAGATAAAATACATGTTCCAGAGAATTAATATCCCTTTCCATTTGAGTAATTTGTTGGGGTCCCTTCCTGTTCTTTTTCCCAGTAAAAATATTGTCCAGCCAAATTAAATTCAGGTTGATAGAGCCATGCCACTCTCTTCCGTCCCCAACTTCAATGAGAAATCACAAGGAAGGTCTCCCATTAAGAGTACTCACAAAGGGGCTGGGATTTAGCTCAGTGGTTCTGGCGCCTGCCTCACAAATGCAAGGACCTGAGTTTGATCCCCAGTACCAAAAAAAAAAGGAGTACTCACTAAGTTTCCCTTCTTTTGCCTGAAAAGCTGATTATTGTGTTTGTAGCTTTTTGGCAAGCTGCATAAGGGACCCAAGAATAACACTGGTTAAAGGTATGTTTGGCTTCATTTCGCTATAGATATAGGAAATAATTATATCTTGCAGTTGGAGGCGGTGGAATTTGGCAGAGGACAGAAACTTTTATAGAGATAATTGAAGGGCACTGTCACCAAGGAGCCTTCAAAGATGAAGAGATGCGAACACTTCTTGGCAAGAGCACTCCTTCAGGGAAAGATGTCCTCGTTATTATGTACAGAGAAAAAGGTTGCTGCCTGTGAGCCTTTGCCAGAGGCTCTCCGAGAGCTGACTCCTGCTTCCCACTCTGAAGGCTATGTTCAGGTGACTTCATCATTAGGAAGAAAAATGCTATATTAACTTTCATTTGCCTACATTACACACAAGGAAAAACAGATTACAACTAGATCATTAATTCTGAAGACTCTTTGCTATTAATTTGTTTAATTGGAAATATTTTTGGCTTGGCAACAGTCCAGGGCTTAGATGTTCTGAAAGAGGACGTTAGCCACCACTTTTTCCAATATGTCACAGAGCCTTGGAAGCTGCCAGGTAGACCAGCGCACTACATTTCCTCCACGTGTTGTTTAGTATCTATCAATTTATGAGAAGAGAGACACTTTCTGACAAGAAAAGGACTGGGGCTGTGCCTCCTTCCTCGAGGTTCAAAGAAGCAAACGATGGGCGGGGACACCCTGGCCGAGCTGAGTGCAGTGAAGGATAACAAAAGCCAGAGACGAGCAATTCACATCTGATTCGGTTCCGGTTCCGTGAGCTCGGGCCACCTTGAGGGGTAAAGGAAAATTCTCCTGGGAGCGTGACAGCTCCTGGCTAAGTCTGTGTCCTTAGGGACACACAGGAATAAAAGATGTGAGAAATCAAATTACAGTGCAATGGCTTGAACAGCAAGCATTTGTGATCGCCCGTTTTCTGAGCTGGGAACCCAGGAGCGGCTTCCCTGGTTCTGGCCAAGTTTCAGGCTTGCTGTTGGCTCGAGCTCAGCTGTCCACTGGCTGGGGTGCGATGGCTTTCTGAGCACGCTCGTGGGGACACTGCTGCCCACTGGCCTTGCTTTGCACAGACGGCTCTCCCAGAATGCCTGAGCCTGGGCCATGTATGAGCAACAGAAATGTCCTTCCCATGGTTTGGTGGGCAGCAAGTCCCGGATCCCAGGGCCATAGCACGGAGCCACATCCCCAGCTCCTCTTCTGTTTCTCATTTTGAGACACAGTCTCACTCAATTGCCCAGGTTGGACTCAAACTCAAGATCCTCAGGCCTTGGCCTCCTGTTGAGGTTACAGGCGTGCGCCACCACACCGCTATCTGGCCTCGCCTTGTGAGGGCAGCAATCCCGTTCCTGAGGGATCTGCCCAAGTGTCCTCATTCCCTCCTGAGGGCCTGTCTCTAACCCCATCATATCTGAGCTGGCGACACTGCCCAGAAGTAGGGCTCTTGCTTAGCCTGTGAGGCCCCGGTTTAATCACAGGACTGTGACCAACGACACAAAGCCCATCACATGGAGCTTAGGGGCTGTGGACTGGCAGCACCCGAGCTCCCTCACGGCAGGGCAAATGGCTTTGCCCAAAGCAAGTGCCCAGAAGAGAGAGGTCAGAAGCCGTGGGTGCAGACACGAGTGTTGGGCCCGAGAGGGTGTGGAAAGGTCTCAGGCTTAGCTGTTGGGAACTTGCGGCCAAGGTGTAGAAGGTGAGTGTCTGTCCAGGGCACCTGAAATAGGGATAGTGACACTGCACATGCCCTGCTTGTATTAAGGAATGGACACGCATGTCAAAGGGCTATGCCCTCGTCTCCAGCGGGAGCCAGTGAGATCCGGATCCAGGCCCCAGTGTCCTCCTCACACTGTGTTCAAGAGTCAGCTCACTTCTATGCTGTCATCAACACAAGGGAAAGCAGCTCCCTTCTTTCAGAGGAAAAGAAAATTGCATTCAGGTCATGGTGCAGGAGACTGCAGTGCTGATCGTGCCCCAAGCAGGTTGTGAGCAGTGCAGGCTGTGAAGAGCCAACCCCACAGTCGGCGTGTTTATAGAAGTGAGTCCGGCTGCAGCCTATGTGCAGAGGTCAGAGTAACTCGCACCCAGATTCTGTTCCGACAACTAAAACTTTCTTATCAGAAGGATAAGGTTCCAATCACAATCATATATTTCGTCTGTTCTGTTCCTAATTCAAGAATGCTTTATCTTATCCTTTACGAGCCTTGTTTACATTCATTTCCATAGAAACTGCACAATTGGACATCCTTGCACATGGTCCTGCCCTTGCACATAGCTCACCTTTGCCCCAATTGATGACCAATAAAAATCAGCGGCTTGGACTGGCCAGCGCCTTTGTCAGTTGCACCAGCATGGGCCGTCATGGCTCCCCGATTTCTGACTTAGTTCTGTCTTTTAGTTTCTTTTTTTCCTCAGGCCTGCACTGTACACTGAGCAGGAAACTGGAGCCTACTGCACAGGTTTTCAGTAGCATGGCATTTGCTAACGTGACACCCTAACTCCTACTATATCACAGTTTACGGGTGCTATCAAATCACCAAGTAGATATTCAATAAGTGGATAAATTTGAGAAAAGTGGAAAAGTCAAAAATCACCATGGCCTATTCTGAAACAAATAAGCCAGTAGGTCAGGTATAGACTGCTACTATGACCTGACTCTGAGGCTCGGGTAACTAATGCTTCTCGTGAGATGCCATCACGTCTGCATGTCATGCAATCCTCAGATTCACTTCACCATGACACTGGACTAACAGAGCAGGTGAGACAAAGAGGTAGATGGCCGCCAAGAAATCAGGGTTCTTCAATACTCACTAGTCAGGTTCTCCAGGGAACTGGAACGGATGGGTACAGATGGAGGGGTGGATGGATGGGTGGACGGATGGGTGTGTAGATGGACAGGCAGACAGAGACAGATTTACTACAAGGAGTTGACTCCCACAGTCTCAGGGCCCGGAAGTCCCCCATCTGCAAGCTGGAGACCCAGGAAGGGTGAGAGCTGAAATCAGTCCGGCTCCCAGGGCCTGAGGCTGGGCAGCTGGGTTGCAGGTGTCAGTCCCAGGCTGAGGGCACCAGGATGAATGCGCTCCCCAAGCTCAGGTGTGAGGCAGGAGAATGGTGTCAGCGCCTTCCTCCTCAGCCTTTTGTCCCAAGGGGTAGGGTGCTGTCTGCCACGCTGAGCTTCACACTTCGGGGTTCCCGGGATGAGCCCTGGTCTCACCCAGGCACAGCCTGACACAGCCCCAGGAGCGGTGTTCAGTCCTAGGCTCCATCCTCATGGTGACGCAGAGTTGACCGTCACAGTCTGGATGACTCTGATTGGCACTGTGACTTTAGACCCATTAGACCGGAGGGATTGGCCCCAATTGCTACAGAGGACACTCATGGACTCTGCCTCCCTCACACTGATTCCTTTTCTGGAGAGCCTTCTGCACCCAGAATCAGGAGACCTGGGTCCTGTGCCCCTTGTCCCTACACCAGGTCTCTGCTCCCTCCCTCCCTCCCTGCTCACCTGGGACTGAATTAGGTCCTGGTCACCTGGCCAAAGGCACAAATGAGATTCTGCTCCCTGTGAGTTCTGCACTGGGCCCCGGGGGCCGCACACACCTAGGACGAGGCCTCCTCAGCCCTCTCCCTTGAGGCAGGGAGACGGGACTACAGTGGGGCATGATGTCTGCTTACATCTGTCCTAGGCTCTCCCCCGCCCCTGGGGCCCCTCCCCCTCAGGCTGTCCTTGTTGTGGCCAAACTGGTAGACACTGGCTTTGCTGCCCTACATAACCCGTGTCACACAAGGGACCCCGAGCAGCTGAGTGATCCCCCAGGGCCGCTGCATCACAGGAGGCCACTGGGCTGAACCTGAACAAGGTCTCTGGTCCTTAAGCTGCTCATCTGTCCTTGCCGGAAGAAAGCACTTTCCTTCCACCTGCCCTGGTGACAACCTGTGACAGCCTGTGGCTGCCCGGGGAACAATTCCTGCTCTGAGGAGTCCACGCTGCCACTGCTGGAGTCTGCACCCGGTCCTGCTCAGCCACCCTGAGAGCAGCGGGTGTGAGGGTCACCAAGGTCACGCAGCCCCCCCCCCCCCGGCAGAGAGCGGCACCCACACCCGCCTCCACCACAGCAGGGCTCATGAAAAAGGAGGAAACTCACTGGGTTATAACCAGCACGTAGTCACCATGCATAGTCAGTACGTTTGGAGCAGGAGTCGTTCGTTGGTGTGCATCAGAGCCCGATCTCTTTGCGTGCCTTTTCTCCCGACCTGCCCTCCCCAACCTTCCCCATCTCCAAAATGTCTGCCTCCCGGAGCCCTATCATCGCTCCTTTATTTTATTCTTTGAATTATTTCTATTTCGTGTTTCTCAAATAAGAGAAAACTATGACCTTTTAGGTCTGGTTTATTTCACTTAACATTATGGCCTTAAAATCCATCCGTTTTCCCACAAGTGACTCAAATTCATCCTTCCTGTGGCTGAATAATACTCCACTGAGTATAAACCACATTTCCTTTATCCATTTGTCCACTGATGTGCATCTGGGGTGTTTCCATCATTTAGCTATTGTGAGTTGTGCTGCTATAAACATGGATATACATTTATCACAATAGTATGATGACTAACTTTTTGGGGAAAATTCTTAAGAGAGGTATAGCTGGGTCAAATGGATTTTCTATTCTCAAGTTTTTAAGGACCCTCCAGACTGGTATCCATAGTGGTTGTTAGTCCACATTCCCACCAACAGTGCAGAAAGGTTCCTTTTCCCCACAGCCTTGACAGCATGTATTCTTTTGTGTTCTTGGTGTAAGCCATTCTGTTGTTTTGTTTTGCATTTCCCTAATGACTAAAGATACTGAGCATTTTTTATGTACTTATTGGCCATTTATGTTTCTTCTTTTGAAACATGTCTATTTGCTTCAGTTGCCCATTTTTTGATTGGGTCATTTGTTGGGGGGGGGTCTAAATTTTTTAGTTCTATATTATATATTCAGATATTAGTCCCTTGGGCTCCAAGTGAAAATCCTTGTGGACTTGCTACGTGACTTGCTTCCCCATTTGATCCCCATTTAACCAACATTACCTAAGCGACTATACTTGTCGTAATCTTCTTGGTTGATCATAGTTTTGTCCCACTTCATGTCCAGCGTGTGATTTCTCATTGGATCAATATCACCTAAGCGACTGTACTTGCAATCTTACCAGTTGGCTACAGTTTTGTCCCACCTTGAACCTGCCTCACCTCGTGGCTTTGCCCCATAAAACACCTTTGAGAAGCAGGGTGGGTGGGCAACCCACTTTCCAATCCCCCTTCTGTCTCTCTTGGACAGAAGCTGTCTTTCTCGCAATAAATTCTTCCTACTCTTAACCTCTGCTGTTCCTAGAATTCATTCGATTTTAGGTAACGTGAACTCGAGTTTTGGTTACCTAGCAGGCTTGGGAGTTGCATCTCTTCCCCCTCCTTCACTGTGAGCACTGTCTGCTAATTGTAAAGCAAGCCTAGGCTGAGCCAGAGGGGCATCTAGACATGCACAATCCATGTCAGTCCCTGAAAGGGATATTTCTTTACACTTCGCAAGTTTTCTTCTGAGGAGCAGTGTCTGACTGCTCTCGAGCCCCATGACAAAGGTGACAAAGCCCCTGAACCCCTCAAGTTCCTTAGGGCATTAATACGGCTACAAAGATGTCTGCACTAACTGGACAGGTGTCACTGGGGTGCAGCTGGGGTCTGGTAAAGATCTGTATGGAGAAAGTGTCCAAAGTTACTTTCGCTGCTTTCAGTTTCTGGGTGTTTGAGTCCAAGTCACGGGGTTGGGGTCAGATCTGGCCGGAAGTGCCATCCTGGGTGCCGTGGCCATGGTGACGGGACAGCAGGACTTTGGCCTCTGCTGCCCTCCTGAGCAGGCACCCGCCCCCAGGCCCTCCCTGGAGGAGGGCTGCTGGGAGGAGCAGCCTCTGCTGGGCCTGTGGTCCACTCCCTTTACTGCCCAAACTGGGGAGAACGAGAAGTTCAGCTGGACAGCCAGACACACCTGGGAGCCCCGCACCTGGGGGATGCTGCACCACAGGGTTCTCTGCCTCCTGCCACGGCACCCTGACTCCACGGAGTGGGACAGATGCAAAGGGCCATGGCCACCCACAACACCGCGATGCAGGGTTGGTGGGTGGGAAGGACTCTTCCACCTCAGCCTGGAGCGGGAGCAGCTGCCCTTCTCCTCCATGTACCCTGGGTCCCCGCAGAGAGTCACATACCTTCTTCTGCACCCCGTCATACTCACTTAGCACATCTGGGGTGAGATCAAGGAATTCACAAGCTGAAGGAAAGAACATGCAGTTGATAAACTGATCCTCAGTGATGAAAGTTGTCGTGGGCTGCTTGCCTGGAGGGGATTGGTCACCGCACTGACTTCTGAGTCCTCTATCTGGCAGAGACTTGGGTTGCCTGGGACACTCACAAAATGCTCAGACTGAAAGGAAATCGGCCCCATCTCCCACCCTCCCCTGGGTCTTGTTACAGGACCCCTCCAGATGACATGGCGGGTCCTAACCCTCGAAGACCCCAAACCACAGGCCCAGCTGGGCCCTGAGTGGACGGCTGGGTGCCAGCTGCCAGGTGACACTTGCCCAACCCTTCCCTGCAGGAGGACACATTTCTCAGCAGAAGTGAGGGGTCTGAGGCCTGGCCCGCAGTCAGCGCTGGGGACCACGGTTTCCTGCAAGGTCTCCAGGAAGTGCTTCCTTCTGAAGCCACAGGCCTCCCAGCCCTGCTTCCCTTCACGATGCTTTCCGGACCCTTGCCTCATGCCCCTTCTTGCTCATGAAAGTGACGTCTCTGTTCTATAGTGCATCTTAACTTTAATGAAAAGTCTTAGCCAGGCATGGTGGTGCACACCTATAATCCCAGCACTTGGGAGACTGAGGCAGGAGGACTGCTGCAAGTTTGAGGTCAGCCTGGGCTCCACAGCAAGACCCTGTCTCTAAAGGAGAAAAAAACCACAACAGATTCTGGCTCTTTATTTGCTGGAGTATCTAGTATGTATGCAAAAGAAAGTTTCTAAAATGTTAGAATAAATCCCAGTAAGCTTTCCTGTCTAGGGCACATGAGAAATTAATTGAAAAATTAATTACCAGTGTTTACTGGGTTCCAATTCTACTCAGAGTCTCCACGGAGAGACCATGGTCCTGGCTGCATTTGGAAGCCTGGTCAGGTGCTAGAGACTCCTGCAGTAAATTTCTAGTCCTCACCTGCCCAGTGTACGTCACAGGCCTGAGAAAAAAACTAAAAGACCGAACTAGGAGAGAATGCAGGAGCCAGGACAACCAGTGCTGGTGCAACTCACAAAGGCCCTGGCCAGTCCCAGGCGCTGACTTTTATTGGGAATCAACTGGGGTAAAGGTGAGCTATGAGTGGTTTCTATGGAAATTAATGTAAACAAGGCTCATGAAGGACAAGACACAGCATTCTCAAATTAGGAACAGAACAGACCAAATACATGGTTGTGATTAGAACACTGTCCTTCTAGTCTGAAGGTGTAGTTGTGGGAATGGAATTTGGGTGCGAGTTACTCTGACCTCAGCACGTAGGCTTCAGCCGGACTCACTTCTATAAACAAGCTGACTGTGGGGTTGGCTCTTCACAGCCTGCCTTGGGCGTAATCAACATTATGGTCCCCTGCAGCCAGGACCAAAAGCAGCTGTGTTCCGTGAACCCTGACCTCCTTTTTTTTCTTTTAGGAGCTGAAGTTGCACTGTGTGGCCCAGGCCAGCCCTGAACGCCTAGGCTCAAGCGACCCACCTGCCCCAGGCCTGTGCAGCAGGAGGCACAGGCTCCCTCACCGCCCCAGCCAGTCCCTGCCATCTTAAGCATGACGGGCACTGCAGCCTGTTTCCCCCTGGGCTCTCCAGCCTAGACTGAGTGCTGCTTCTTGGACCTCGAGTACACGGAGGTCAGGGAGCCTGGGCCTCACTCTCCCTCCAGACACAGCGCTCCTGGGGACCTTCCCTTAACAGAAGCACAGAGCTCCCTGGATGCCAGCACTGTGCTTTACTCCCCCTGCCAGTGCGTTAGGAGCAGGCTAAGGACTCACTTGGCACCCATGTGACCCCGAGCCACACGAGCCAACACGAATTCCCTGAGGGCTCTTGACAGCCGACTCGGCCACCCTGTACTTTTTACTGTGATTGAAAGACGTCCTGGCCACTGTTGTGGCCCCAAGCTGCCCTTGGCTCACTCCCAGCTCCTTCCAGTGTCACCAAGTCACCGTCTGGTCCACCTGCTGTGCTCCTGCCCATCATGGCCACAAACTGTAACCTGGGGACGTTTACTAAATACTGCCACTACTGTTTCTGTGGTACTGGTGACTGAACCCAGGGTCGGCACCGAGTTACATCCCCAGCCCTCTCTCACTGCTAATTATGAGCCAGAGTCTTGCTCAGTCACTAAGGTGCTCAGGCTAGGCTTGAACTGTGACCCTCCTGCCTCAGCCTCCTAGCATGCTGGGGTCACCGCTTACTGGTCTAAATTGTCTACTGAACACTGAGCCCCTTGGAAGCAGAGACTCATTCATCTTGTGTCCCAGGGGCTAGCACAAGGCTGGGCACAGAGCAATGCTGGTTGTTGTTTTTGAATGAAGATCAGTTTCTAAGAACTGCATTTTATATTTTCTGTTTTCCTCCATCCTAGACAATGTTTCCAATGGACCAGGTTAACATGGAGCAAGGACCGTGGGGTCATTCATATGGAGCTAACAGGGTTACCTGCTTGGTCCCCATTGTCTAAAGGTCTGGACACCTCTGCGGGTAGGAAGCCAGGCCTCGGACCTCCCAAGGGGACACCCACAGTGAGGGATGCCTGTGTGTGCCACAGGAGAGGGGCAATGAGAAACAGGAATTAGCAAGCCACATCTGCCCATGAGAAATGCCAGTGTCCCCTGGCACCATGACAGCAGATGCCACAGAAAGCTGCCTTCAGACACATGATCATGGCAACCCAATGTGGTTGCTGCGTGGCGTGTGTGAGATCAGAACAGGGTTTCTAAAGAACTGCACCCAAACTCTGGAGCAGAAGTGTCTTCAGGCTCCTTTCTGCGTGTGTGGCACTGGGAAGGGCACCTCCAGTGTGCAGAGCACACACGCCACGTCACACTGCGTGTCACAGCACACGCACAGCCTTCAACCCCTCTGAGAGTAAGAGCTCACAGTCACCTGTACATCCAGCAGAAGCCAAGCAGGCCAGGGAGTGCACAGCACTGGCTGCACCCGGAAGTCATTGACGTGAATGCACCACCACGCTTCGTAACTACAGACATCTTTTTCAGAAACAGACCTCAGTGAGAGGGTAAGGAAGGCTGCTTTTATTTTCATAAATAAAAAGACAGCAGAAGTAGTATGAGAGCATCACCACCTGCACGTACAAGTGCAGCATTAGCACAAACAGTTACAGCTCCCTGGCCTGCCTTCCCGTAACTTCCCCAAATTCTCAACACCACTTCAAAAAGCGTTACACACAATGGTGTATCTTGGTCATAATGCGTTACCTTTGCCGAGTTGAGACACTCCTACTATTTACTATCTGCTCGTGTCAAAGTTGCCACTGCTGATTTAAGTGCAGTATTTACTGCACTTTATGGCGCTAAGCATATTGTTTCCATTTCATATATGATGGTACAGTTCACAACCTCAATGTGGCAATTTAGTTACTAAGTTAACAAACATTAGTACCTAAGGTAAACAGGTCCTACAGGTGGTGACAAGTACGGCTTCAAATTCTGTAACTCAACAGCATATGGCAGCAGGTGATTCTGTAGCAATCGCCACACAAAATACAGTGACATTTAACATTTTCTCTATCAGCAGAATAAAACTATTATCCCAAGTTGAGGTTTCAAATATTAAATATTATAAGCATTAATTAGCATTTCCATGTATTTTTTTGAAAACCCTGATTCTATCCAGTGTCTTGAGGAAAGTAACAACTTGCTACGACTGAAGTCATCTAATTGAACATCATCCTGACTCAAGCAGGCATTGTTCTGCTTTGGATCACACACATTGCCCAGGGCTCCTGGATCAGAGGCTGGGTCCTTGGTTTCTGTGCCTGGCCAGGGTAACAGTGCCAAGCACTGCGGAGAAGCAGGGGAGGTATCACTGGGGGAGTGGCCTAGAGAGGCTTTCTAGCCCTGGTCCATCCTCTTTCTGGTTCTGGCCCTGAGTGAGCAGCTGTCTTCCTCTATCTCTCCACCATGATGTCCCTACCTTGTACCCAGCAACCATGGACTGAAACCTCTGAAACTGTGAGCCAAAGTAAACCTTTTCTCCTTAAGGTGTGTGTGCCAGGTAATTTGTCCCAGTGACAAAAAGCTAGTACAGACATCAATCTATTCATTCTTCATAAGATAATATACATTCCTCTTTCAACACTTTTTGCAGATTTTATACCTTTCTCGTAGGGATGCTGTATGGATTCCATGGTTTATCTATGTACAGGCTCAGCGTGGCACTGGGCATACAGAAAGCTCTCAAAATACACTACTACTATTATTTCTATTAAGTGGACCAATTGTCATTTATAATAAAAAAAATTACCTAGTGCCCAGGAGAGTCATCAATAGGAAGTAATCTACAGATCTGTTAGTTTTGTTGCACTTACACATCCACTGCTTCTCCAGTGTATACATTGAACTGTTTCATATATTACAATCCATTTTTAGTGTCATACTGTATGTATGTTCTGTAGTTTTTGCTGTGGCCTTTGGCCTAAAGCAATACAGTTCCAGTAGAAATATTAGAAAATCATGTAAAAACAATATATACTGAAATCAGGGAACAAAGCCATTTTACTAATACTTTTTTAGGAAAGAAGCAGTTACCAGTGTAATTCAGGACAACCTATCTCATTTAAATTTCTTTATATCATGCAATGTTTCATTTCTTCAAAAAACATTTCCCATTCTTACTATCTTCCCTTACATAGAAACACTAGGCGCTGTTACAAAGTTTTAACCTCTAAGTAAAAAAAGCATTAGAAAAAGGATTTGTAAAAATTATTGTAGGGTCATTAAGACTGAATGAAGCACAGGGATACAAAGTAAGTGTAGGTTCATAAAGGTTTCAACATAGGAACACTGATTTTCTTGCTTTAACTTTTTTTTTTGGTACTGGGGATCGAACTTGGGACCTTGCACTTTTGAGGCAGGTGCCAGAACCACTGAGCTAAATCCCCGGCCCTTAGAAACACTGATTTTCAAGTAAATTATAGATCCTAATACATGTAAGAGATCTGGTATGAAGGTTTTCTGATCATTGTAAGTGACTGCTTTTCCCACAAGATGAACACGTCAGAGCAAAAGCTATTCTACAATGCACACAGCAGTGAGGGGTAAACCTGCTCTCTTCAAAACTGGTTTGTGTCATTCTTCTGTTATCAAATAAGAGGAAGGAAAATAAATGTTTCTGTGTAGAAAAACCTGCCTGAAAACACATCAGTCAGGACTATAATACATTAACCTGAAATGATCCAGAATTCAGAAAGGATCCAACCCTCAAATATGTGTTTTTGAGGCATAATAAACCTTTCACACTGTCATGATTAGGAGGGAGAGGCTGGGAGCAAAGCAAGAAGCATCTCCACTACATTGAAAATCAAGAACAAGTACCAGAAGGCAGCTTTTCTCTGAATGTATGATTATTCTACTGACTTCAGAGCGGTCTCTTTAAGGAGTAGGAACTGAAGCTCTATGGTTTCTCTTGTCTACTCAGAGAAAATTGAAGTGCACACAGTGTTTCAGGAGAGGCAGCACCCAGTGTCCGTTTGGGGCTTGATGTCTGGTTCTTTCACAGGTTTCACTTCTTCTTCTGGCTTGGGTTTGGCCTAGAGAGAAAGAAAAATATGTGAGCATATGTTATGATTCATACAACACACATGTGACCTCTTCCACTTCAGACTTTGAAAAGATGCCGTATTGAGCGACAAAACTCTGAGACTGACCAAGCTATTCCAGAAACTACACATCAATTCATTTCAAGACACAGCCAACAGGCAACATTCTGAATGAAACCTAGGCTGGTGGGCAGAAGTTGAGCTCACGTCTCCTACATTCCTTATGAACAGGGAGAAATTGAGCAGTGAGTCTATGCACTGGACTCCTCAAGTCTGGAAATGACTTACGGCGATAACAAGCTGTCTCTTAGGGCTTTGTTTCAAAGGCTGAACAGGACATAAAGATGACTACTTTAAGGAACAATGGCTTTAGTATGGGAAGGAAATTATATAAAAATACAATTTCAAGGGTGGGTTTATGGCTGCAAAATAATTCCTTTTCCTTCTGTTACAGGTCCCTGGTCTTTTGGTAGTTAAATTTCAAAATTTCCATATAAACTACTACTGAGCTCAATACCAAGACATACTTAGATTTAGTAAATAAAATACTTTGTCTTGGATGATTCAGAGAATGCTGAACTAGAGCAAATCTTCAAATACCTGCAACAATGCCAAATCAAAAAGAGAGAAGGGCCACAGCAATACAAACACGATGATCTTTCCCAACTGCTTTGCAAGGAGGCACTGACACGTTATACAAAGGCAAGATCATGTGTTGGGAACAACGTCCTGTGAAGAACCGAAGAGCCCGAAGGTCCAGAGGCTTCCTCTCAGAGTGATCTGCCTCAGTCATATGCACACTGCAATCAGCTGGCTTAACACTCAGACGCACTTTGTATCCAAACTGAAAAAGCTATCAAATGCTAACTCTGGATTCTCTTTTCAAATTTGAAAATAGAAGAACCCAGCTCATACCCTCTCGTCCTTGGGTCTCTTGGTGAGGTCAAATGATGCCAGCGTTTCTGGTGTCCACTGAGCGCTTGCAGGAGCAAATTCGAAAGGCACAGGCTCTACCAGCCCGTAATTGGCTTTGAGTTCCAGCTGCGGGGCTTCTGTTGGAATTTTTTGAAAGTAACTGCAAAAAGCAATTTAAATAGTGGTTCACTCATTCATTCAGTGACTATGTGAGTTCCTAACAGGTTCAAAGCCCGATTTAATGATGAGTAAGATTTCTCTGCTTCCTGCAGCTCACAGAGAAGCAGCTGAAAATGTCAATGCAGCATGCACTGTCCCTGAAGCTGCTTAGGACACAAACTGCCAGGAGAAGACAAACAGCTGGGGTCAGCGACGAAAGGAGAGCTGGGTACACTTGAGGCAGGGAAAGGTTCAGTATGGCCAGACGCAGAGCACCAGTGGAAGAATGAGAGGCAAAGGGAGGGGCAGGACTGATTCTACCACCCCCAGAGCTGCTGACCTGTGGCTTAAACACTGACTCAAGAATGGAAAACTGCCGGAAAGGACCAGGACAGACTGTGAGACAATTCATCTTCTGCTATACAGGGAGCTAACACTAGAGTGAGGTGAACATGCAAAGGAATAGGTAAGGCACATAGAAATGTATTCAACAGAAAGAATGACAGGGGACAAAGAGAAAACGAGGACATCATGCAGCATGCTGGTGAACTGAGCTATGCGCTATTAATTCACGTTCAAATCTTGCAGTCTATTTTTTACACATCATCAACAGATACAGGATAAAAATGAGGCTGCACCCACTCGAGCTTTATCCCTAAGAGACTGGGACATTGGTGAGAGGCTAGCTTTTTAGTACTATGAACAGACAAAAACAGCACACAAGATGCGAAGCTGTGCTCACATAAACCCGTTCTCCCTCTGACACTTGTCCAGTGTGCTTTTCACCAGGTTTCCCAGCTTCTTGAAGAACAGGTGTCCCGAAGGTGTGGCCGTAGGCCCAGGCCCCTTGGTCTCTCCATACTCTTTGCAGAGTGCTTCTGCCTTGGCATACACTACGTGGGAAAGACAGTCATTTGATAACAGTTATGCGGTGCTTATTTATAGTGAAAAAGCTTCAAGTCCGGGGGCCAGGCTTCTGCTGCTTCTGCAGAGTGTGACAGCAACACCCATGCTGCACCTGCAAGTGGGAAGCGGGCCTCTGCTACAGGTTCTGGGTTAGAAACACTGCTTTCCATCCTCCAATGGCCTCACTGATTCCCACTCCCCCCGAGGAGCTCAGCCGATATCTCTTCAGCTGCCTATTTATTGTTTTGGGATAAAACCTTTGTTTTTTACAGAAGAGTTAAAATTCAGACAGGAACACTCACGTTTTTCTGCTTCCTGGAGGGACCTGATTGCTTCACCACATTTATCGGCAGCCAGCAGGGTCTGACCGTGGTAACAGTACGCCTGGTGAAAGAGACCCTCCTTACTCCCCTAGACTGACGCACGTGTCAGACACACACGCCTTTACGCTCGTCTGAGGTACCAGCACAACCCCTTACATCTCTTTACTTGGGCAAGCTTTTCCCCATCTCTGTTCCTATAAATGGTGGAATCAGTCAAGATTTGAGCCAAAATAGCCTTTTATCTGCATCCTGAGAAGTTACTTGTGGAAATCTGCTTTTAAAATCAAGACAGAGCAGTTAAAGGAGCAAAGTACTGTGTACTAACACAGAACACGTGTTTTGATGTTAAGGACCAGAGAGGCTTTAAGAGAAAGGTGCACCAGCCTGAAGGCTTCTTCTTTAACTGTCCACATCACTGCAGAGACCACACATGGCCTCCAACAGCTCTCTTCGCTGCACTCAGACCAACTCGGACCTGAAACGGCTTTGATCGTCCCGCTAATGATACTAAGCAATCAAACAGCTACATTTGGTGGGCAGACTACACTGGTAAGGGACTTCCGAAATAATCAGTGTCGCTCTCAGTGCACAGGTGACACGACTGAGAGTTCTCACTGGCTGTGCGGAAGGACCCAGCCTGAAAGCAGTCTTCAAGTCAAAGCACAACTCTGACCCTGTATCCCAGGGCTCGAGTCCATGTCTCTCCCAACTTGCTTCAGTTCCCCACTGGCAGTCAGCATTTCCTGAGAACTGTCCGTTACGTGTACAATGCTAAAGAACTTGAGTCTGGGGAGATGAGCCCCAGTAACCTGTTTTCTGGGTTTTTTTGGTACCAGGGATTGAACTCAGGACCTTGTACTTGCAAGGCAGACACGGTGCCACTAAGCTAAATCCCTGGCCCTCCCAATAATCTGTTGTTTTTAGGGTTATTCATACTCACGTAAGCTGTGTAGAAACACATTTTCAAGTGAAGATATCTTCTCCATTTAGCAGAATATGCAGGCTCCAAACTGGATAAAGTATGATCTAAAGTTACATTTTAAAAAGCAAAATATAATTTCACCCTGATTCACTAGGAGACTTTTAGTTTATCTGTTCTGTTTTTAAAAGCAGAATGCCATTCAAGTCTAAAACTGAAGCATTTATGCAAAAAAACCCCGTATAACAACAGTTAAATATCACAGCACCTCTCTGATTTGATGGTTAATGAACTTTAAGTTACTGAAATGCTAATGTGACCAAGAACGTCAAAGTAAGTACTGTTTGTTGCAACATCCTGAGTTTACATAGCCCAGCAGCAGGAGGAGTGGCCTCGTCCTGGCAGGGACACGGCGGACGTGCTCATCTCCTCCACTGTCTCATGGAATCTTGTGTCAAACACACTCCCACAGCCCTCCACACTCACACCCACACTGCTGAGGTCCACTTCACTATCTTCATCACCGCCCTCATCAGTGCCAGGTCAGCGCAGGTCCCTCCCTGTGGAGCAAGCCTGTCACAGGGCAGCCACAGGTCTTCTTAGAGCAGATCCAAGCGAGGCAGACTCACTTGGCGCCTTGTGGGAGGTCCCAGCTATCTAGAGTCAGGGCAGACGTCTCGGATGGGCTTACGAGCCACTCTGGACCCCACACACATCCCAGCATCGTCTCCTTCCTTCCAGCCTGGTCTCAGCGATGAGCAGCTGTCCGCAGCCCCCAGAAAGTGCTCAGCCCCTGCTCATTTCTGTACGCGGTACAGATGTTCTACTCTCATGGGCTGCAGGTTCCCGGGAAATGCCACCTTCCTCTAGAAAGCCTTCCCTAGCAGCCCTGACTGTTCAGGTTCTTACTTTAATGCTACAAGAATATCATGTATCACGTGACAGCATACTGAGGTTACAGGTTTGCCTCTGTCCCGAGGCTTCGAATCTATTTAACTTGGCTCTACTCAGCAGCTAAAATAGTAACTATTTCCTAAACGGAAATACACGCATGTTTCTTAAACAGGTGAACACAAAGAATAATATCACCAGAGGGGCAGTGTCCTCCCCGCCCTCACCTGCTGCAGTGACAGGTTGGGCACCTGAATGCTCCAGTTTGGTTTCTGGTCTAAATAAGAACGCTGCAGCAATGCTAAGATTGTTATGAAGACCAAAACCAATGTCGAAAGTAAGCTGTACAGCTACTAGTTATGACTGGTTACAAAGTACAGCCCTGTCCTTTCTAGTTATGTAGCCTATTAACAATGAGCAGCTCTATTTCTTTAAAACAAGATCAATATAATAATGAAGACATTCCAGTTTTGCAGATACTGGAAAAATCTGAGAAATCTTTCATTTTCATCCCCTGTTCAGCCCAGAGGCAACAAACCTGAAAATCTAAAGACTAAAAGTGCAATAAAAGAATCATGTAGAAGCTTACCGGCTTTTTGGTAGAAATTGGCCGTTTCATAGGCCAGCGCGGCAATCAGCCCCGGAGCATGTTTTAGTTCAATTGCTCTGGCAATTGTCACTGTAAGGAAAATACAAGAGAAGAGATCTGGAAGTAAATCACACTCGTTCGAAGTAAGTTCAATGAGAACACCAAAAGACAGCCTGACAACCTTCTGGGTTTTCATGCAGTCCAAGTTTAACACAAAAAGTTATGGAAAATTCAAACACAAATGAAAACACTGAGATTGGTGGTTTTGATACCATTTCTTTCAATCAATCACCAGCCAATTTCTTAGCTAATCTCAGAGAATTACTACAAATAGCATGATACAGTAAGAACGGTAATTTCAGAGGACCAGAGTTTGATTAAAGAAAGAAAAACCAAAGCCTATGAAATTCAGTGTTATCACACGAGTCTCACTGTCTGGAATGGTATGGAACCAAAACTATTTATTCACGTATTTTATTGTTTTGAGATGGATGGGGTCTTGCTGTGTTGCCCAGGCTGGCCTTGAACTTGTGACCATCTTGCTTCAGCCTCCCAAGTAGCTGGGATTAGAGGTATAGACTACCACACCTGATTTTTTCCAAACTCTACAAGAGCCATTAACCTATAAGGCCTTTTCCTTTATGAAACCAGATGTTAAAGGGAAAGTTACTCCTCCTACAAATTTCTTAAAACCTGAAACAGGATTATAGCTATATGGCTATTTCTGATATAAAGGAAAGAAAAGTTAAAAGCCAATACAGATTTTCTTTAAAAACAATCTTACAGAATTCAGGGTACCTTCTTGAGCTTCTGCCTGACACTGGCTAATATATGCTTCTATGAGCCGGGGCTCCAGATCCCGTCCCTTCTCTGCAGGCGTGATAAGCTTTGGGATGTGACTTTCCTGAGGAAAAGAAGACATAACGCAGAGACGCCGAGTTTGATTTTTAACCCAGGTATCAGAGATGAGGAAAATGGAGGTTTTGAGACAGTCAGTTTGAAGACTTACCAGAAATTAAGGAGCTGAACAAAAAGGAGTAATAGTAAGCTCACAGAGAATATAAGCTTCTATATATAATAACACTCAACTTCATAAGAAATTCAAAAACAAATTTGGATTACAATATGTAGATTGCTTAGATATGCAAAGCATAATTTCAACTTAGAGAATGTTTTAACTAGTAACCAAAATTCCTTTTTGCTTGACAGCCTGACCTGTTCATTCACATTAATAGAGGGAGAGAAAACACTACAACTCCATACCCAGTTCTTCACAGCCTCTGATTACTGTAAAAGCATCTTACGCTATTAAAAAACCCAACACTGGGCTCCAGGAGGCTTTCAGTAAATACCAGTTTAATTAAAATGAGGGGAGGGAATTCCGGCTGGAAAATAACATTCTCTTTCTCTAACTCCAACACATCTCCAGGTAGCTCAGTATCATTAGAATGCAACGACTGCTTCTCTGGTGTTTGCACTGAGATGTCCAGGACACAATCGAAGTTCAGCTAAGGTGGAATTGGGCCTGCGCTTGGGAGCTGCTCCAGAGAGCAATGAGAGAATGAGAAAAACTAATTTCTCTGGTTCATTTTCCCATCTTTTCAGAAGAGACAAAAATAAGCATGGCATCACAACCTGAATTTCCTAATTGTGATAGAGACTGGGAATGTCCACACTACATGGAGACACAACTAATCAGAAATTGGCTGCCCTCGTGAATAAGGTAGTTCACACTGGAAACAGATGTGATCAGCTGGCCCTGTATTGTCTGAGGGTTCCACGCCTGCAGACTGACTGCTTTGTATAAAAAACATTGGAATAAAACATGGCATCTACTGGGGATATAGCTCAGCAGCGCTGCACCTGCCTGGCAAGTGCAAAGTCCTGAGTTTGATCCCCGGTACCAGAAAAAACAAAAAACCAAAAAGCCCAAACAAAAAAACATGGCGTCTGTGCTGAATATGTCATTACTCCTAGTCATTCCTCCCTTAACAATATGGTACAACAATTTACACAGCATTTACTTTGCATTACTTATTATAGAGGATTTTAAAAGTATAAGGGAGACTGTGTATGGGTCACGCGCAAATATTACACCATTTTATAAAAGGGACTTGAGCATCCAGAGTTCTGGTTCCCTAGGAAAAGGGGCAGTCTGTCTAGGAGCACATGCTCCACAGGGTCTGGAGGGACTGGACTCTACAGATGAAATCATTTTCTCTCCCTTACCAAAAAAAAAAAAAAAAAAAATTCAAGAACTAAAGCATTAGAAATACATAAAAAAATGTTTCTTTACCTTCAAATGTTTAAAAATTCCAGCCGCAATTTTTAGGCTTCGGTGGACCTCCTTTGCTTCATCTTCTGTTATGCTTGAAGACAGCAAGTACATTAGAGGATAGAACTGGTGTTGGCTACTAAAATCAACAACTAATATATAATTATTAAACCAAACTAAGTTATTTCTGCTTATCACCACTAGTTTTCTTCCTCTAAAGACATCTGATTTTGACACTTAAGAAATGCACATGAAAAATATGTTATGGTTGATATCTAAATGGCCCCCGAAGCCTCATGCACTCATACATGGGGATTTGGGGAGTGACTGGGTCATGGGTGTGATACTGGATTAGTCCACTGATGGGTTTAACACAGTTCTGGGTGTGAGTGATGGATTTACTGAAGAGGGAAGACCCATTAACCAACTTGTAGCCTAGATGAAATAAAAAGGGAAAGAAGGAAGTCTTGGTGCTTCCTGCCTACCCTGCCATGGACTGTTTCTCCTCTGTGATGGCCCTCTGCCGTGCCACCCTGCCTTGGAAGCAGCTAACTATGGACTGAAATCTCTACAAACTGTGAGCCAAAATAAACCTTTCCTCCTTTAACTTGTGGGTATTAGGTATTTCGTCTTAGCAATGAGAAAGTAACTAAGACAACGAAGAGAAGATAGAACTGATAAAAAAAAAACCAGAGACCCTGCCTACAGGTAAACTCTGGGCAAAGTCTTTTTTTTCCTCCCAGACTCTTCTGTCATAAACAAGCACAAACATTAAACACTCAATATATGCACAATGGTAGATACATTTCATTATTCTGCTTATTTTAATCACTATGGTACAGAAACAGTTTTACATCAGCACACAAAATTTAGTTTCATTTCTAAGTTGCTGCACATTACTCCTATGTATGGATGAATCATAACTGACTGCCAGTTTCCAAGTGTTGTACCACATTAGCTATATAAAAGTTATAAATCAATCATTTTACTTTGCAGTTCTTTAGTCCTTCAAGACATCTTTTCATATATTTACGAGCCTTTTCTTTTTCTTTGAATTACCTGTTTATGTTCTTTGCTTATTTTCCTTTTTGATTTGTAATAGCATACATTATAAAAATAATTTATCATATGCATTGCAATATTTTTGACCAATTCTGAACTTTGTTTTTAAACTTTGTTGATAATAAATATATATATATTGATAATACTTTTATGCAGTCATTTATTCAATCTTTTACTTTATTGTCTTCATGGTTTGGGGTCTTATTCAGAAAGACCTTCCACATGATAAGATTATTAAAAAACTTCCCATTTAATGCTAGGCTTCATAATTCTAATACAGTACTTAAAATATAAGGCAATTGTAGGGCCGGGGATTTAGCCCAGTGGTTCTGTCGCCTGCCTCGCAAGCGCAAGGACCCAAGTTCAATCCCCGGTACCCCCCAAAAAAAAAAAAAAAAATAAGGCAAGCTTTCACTTACCCTAAGTAGCACTTTTTAATCAATGGCCAAGAATTTTTAAAAATGAAACTCAATATATTTGAAAGATAACATATATATCCATGCAAATTTTTCTTTTTAACTTACTTTTCTTTTCCAGCCAGTCTTGAAGCATATTTGGTATACCACAAAGCTACATTAAATCCCATGGAAATTAATTCAAAAACAGCATCCTGCTGGGCACTGAAGTTAAAAATACATTCAGTTAAGTTCTACAAATTATTATGACATTGCTACATGAAGCATACTAGATATTCAGTTCACAATTACAAACTATAAGCTAACTTATATGTGTGTGTCTACAAAGAGAAAAAAAGGAAGAAAAGAAAGTAGTTCTTGAGTTCTTATGTTTAATATAGATGAAGAGATAAAGACATACAGTAATTAAAAATGAATGCTTAGGGGCCAGGGATTTAGCTCAGTGGTTTCACTGCCTGCTGCACAAGCGCAAGGACCTGAGTTTGATCCCTGGTACCAAAAAAAAAAAAAGAATGGTTAAATATACTGGTCCAGTATGTACTTCACACTTATAACTTATAAACTGAGAATAGTGGCTCCCAAAGTTAACTATACATGAATAGATTTAAAAATATGAATTTCTAGGGCTTAACTTCAGAGAGTCAGAAAGTCTGGGACAGGGTCCAGAATCAGTATTTGTATTCTGAAATGGGTGGTACTTACACAATGTAGTAAGAAAATGGAATTCAGAGGAAAGGTGGCTTTTTAGGCTAGAATCATTAAGAAGTCTTACTGGTACTTATAAAATCTAAACTATGCCCTGAAGGATGATGACTAGAAGGGAAGCAGAAAGACACGCTAGGTGAGGAAATGATGATGTCAAAGCACAAGAAAGCTATTTCAATAGGACTGATCCCACCTGCTTGACTGAAGCAGACAGTGTGTAAAAAGCAATCAAGGCAAAGAAGTACAAAAACCCTAAAAGAAACGTAACTGAAGAAGGGTTCTGAACGCCAACCCACTCAGTATTCTACAAAGAAAAAGGTCTTGAAAGCAAGCATTTTTACCCCGTTTCCTTCATATTTTATCACTAATTAGGGGATAAAGACAGCGAGAACATATTAAACAAATAAAATACTAACACCAATGTATTTACTGTCATTCCAAGAGCCTGAATATTCCTACACATTATTTCAAATGATGAAATAGGAAGGCAGAAGTAATAGAGTTACTTTACACATGAAATACTAAGATACAGAAAAGTTACGCAAAGGAAAGGAAAAACTAAAATTTTAACTGTATGTTGTATTTTTTATATATTGTGAAAGATATGAGCCATGTCAACATTTTAGATTAGAAAAAAATCTGTGGTCTTGGATGTAGCTCAGTGCTAGAGCACTGCTGGACATGCGTAAGGCCTTGGGTTCAATTGCCATCACCACAAAGAGTGAGAAAACTTACTGCAATTAAAAATAATTTATAAACTCCTGTTTACTCCTTACAATGGTTTTACCTTCTTAGAAATGAAAGATGGCTTACTCTTTTCACCATGAAGAACTTTTTTTTTTTCTGTACCGGGGATCGAACTCCTTGTGAGGCAGGCGGCAGAACAACTGACCTAAATCCCCGGCCCCACCATGAAGAACTTTTGAGTGAGTGATGCCCGATGATCCAGCAGGCACATCTAACTTATAACTTTATCTTTAAATAACGAGACAGTTTTGCTAATGTATGTGAAGACTCATGAACAGCTCTCTCCTTTTTCATTAATTTCAACCTATCTTGTTCCAAAATACCCCACTTCTGTAGCACAACACCTTGGTGGTACTCGGAGCACACTCAGCTGAGGAAACCCTTTTCGGAACTGATATATTCACAGTTGCTTCTACTGAGTAAGTGGAAATCACGTCTTATGCGGGCTGAATTTTCAGTGTTACTTAAGGTATTCACCATGTAATCCCTCCCTGTATCATAAAGTGCTGAAACAATGATAAACAGCAGCTTGCTGTAACATGGAATAAAAATTTGGCACAAGGGAAGAGTGCCAAATTTATGTAATGCAAAACATTTTAGAATCTGTTAAAGTTTGTAAAGCAATAATAATAAAGGTTTGCTTCTTTAAATTTTAAAAATTCCTTAATTTTGGATGAAAAAGGGATCACAAAGAAAAACAGAAAATAAAGTATTAGAAAACCTCAGTACCCCAGAACACTAATATTTGGAAAGGACCTACCTTCCCCGTTTCCTACCCAGTTTATGAATTCTACACACAATATTCCCAAACAAGGAATGAAACATCTGATGACTATCTCTTTATATGCCTGCATTCTTATTCACTTAATGTAAGTTTTCTTGTTTTGTTCCTAAGTTCCCTGACCCCAAAACCTACTGGAGCAGCAAACGTCCACTCAGTAGAAAACGAGGGTGTGCATCTAGGTAGGTGAGACTTCACAGCCTGCATGCACCACCCCGTTCCCATGCAATCTCCAGTCCCTTCCTTTCTGTTTTATAAAACAGTAATTCTAAAGCAAATCAAGATATATAGGCCCCTTGACAATCCAATGGTGTTTTCAAAGAAGTGGCCAAATAAAGTCAGCCCCACAATGATCTAATTCCTATTGTAATGAGATCTACTACAAATAGTTTCAAATAGTGGTAGTTACAAATAGTGGTAGATGAAAAACTCTGAAGGGACGTTTTTTAAGAAGAGCAGAAAAAGTGAAGAGAAACAGGAGAAAACAAATGCTGAGAATCAAAAAAGAGTATGCAGTTGAGAAAAAAAATAGACTGACCAAACACATCTGAACTAGCCATCGGGGAAAAAAAAAAAAGTTGGGAAAAACCACAATTCTGCTTGGCTTAAAGCTAGGCAAAGACTGAAAGTCAGTTTGGGTTCCACATTCCCTAAACCTTCTTCAGGTGTTATTAAAAATTAAGTCTCAGCTGTTCAATTCTGTTAATATTTGTACTGATTATCTCAAGAATAGATTGGTCTGGGAGAAATGTTTTCACTTAAAATGCCTTTAATTAATTTCCTGGTGAGAAAAAAATGCTGATCAGACCTCCATTTATCGCCTTCAAATACAGAGGCTGAGTCAACGACTTGCTTTGATTCAGAACCTACATGAGCTGTTTACCTTGGAACCTGTCCATGTAATGTATCAGTCCACTTGAAATTCTGAATATATCGTAACTTGCTTTCCTGTGTAGACTCATCTGGTGAATTTATGAAACCTATAAGAAGGCACACGACATTTTAGTTTTAGAAGAAATATCACGTTCTATTTTAAAAATTGTCAGATAATTACTTTTCCAGGTGTCTGAATGAAACTTCTGGCCCTTCTCTCCCCAACTACCTACATCTTCACTGTCTCCTGAGATTACATCATATGAAATACATATACATTTAATTTCCAAAATGTTAGAACACACACTACCATTACAATCTCAGTTTTGAAACTCATGCCTATCAAAGCCTGCAACACTAAACTATCCAAATTTATGAAGTCTAAGAATTAATGTGAACTTCTTCAAAATTTTTTTTTAACGCAGAAGTAAATATAAATGACCAACCTTGCAGAAGTGAAAAGTATGAATCTACTGCATTCTTCATCATTTCTGGGTCACAGCTCAGATCAGTGAACAGTTCAAGGAGGCGTGCCCTGGATGATCTCAGGTCACTTACATGAAACAGGGCAGGTAAAGTGATGGAGGCTGTGTTACATATTCCATGTAAAAGCAGCTTAAAGGTTTCAATACAAAAGCTTTGAAATACACCACTTAATACCCACTCCACTTCCTTGAAGCTATTACCGAGTACACAGGGATAAATCTAGAGATAATGAAGTTACTAATAACAATTGTTTAAAAAGGCATACTACACTAAAATCAACCCAGTCCAATTAAGGGGCAAATCGTGGAAACAACTATGTAATAAAAATATGTAGCAGGTTTCAATTAAAAAAATCAAACAGGGTTGGGGATTTAGCTCAGGGGTGCCGCCGCCTGCCTCGCAAGCACAAGGTCCTGAGTTCCCATCCCTGATACAAAAAAAAAAAAAATCGAACAGATGCATGCATTTCAGATTGAGGGGAGGAATTAAAAAATGAGCAACTTCAACCAGTTCATGATAAAAGGTTTTGGAAATAATGGAAATTGAATATATTTGTGTCTACTTTTAGTATCTCCTTAAAGGGAATCTATTTTAAAAGTGAAATTGCATTCCACCACTCAGAGCACATGGAGAACGTATAAAAACGCATGGCCGTTAGTTTTAGAACTGTTTTCGTGTCTCCACTCCTTTATTTCTCTGCAGCAAAAATACTGCAGAGCTGCCTTTTCCTCTTTGAAATTCTTTTTTCCCATAATACTATGTTTCCCAGGTGCTTCTCCCATCTCTACAGATTCTTTCTGTACTTTTAACTATGTCTCCTTATCCTAAAAAACTTTGGTCTTTGGCGCTCTGGTTTTCCCTTCTGAGATCTCATCTTCCACTACTTCCATTTCAAGATCTAAACTGTCAGCTCTAACTTGTTCTGTTCACTTCCCTTCCATATATTGTACAGAAGGCAATTAACTAGCTTATTGAAGGTTCCAGAAATCACAAAGGCTGCAGGTACTTGAAATGTGTGCAAATGACTACAGAAAGACTAACTCTAACTGTGAGGCACCCAGAGAGTAGGGGGTGCAGACCCAGAATTTAGGAGGTGCTAGGATAAAGCACAGACCCAAAATGTTTGAGTGCAAGAACATCAGCTTTCAAATGTCTTCCTCTGATTGGGAAGGGTTGTAAGGTAGCTGTCATGTTTACAGGAGGGGATGGACTTCACCCTGAATGGTCTCAATGCAGTGCCTTCACATTAGCACTGACTCTAAGGAGTCTTACCTCAAGAAAGTACTTATCAATTATACATCGGTGACCAAGAATGAGCAGGCTTCTGATCATGTCATAGTGTGAGGTATTTATCTAGAAGCTGAAAGGGTGACTCCCGAACTAAGAAGAAGTTGGAATTTCTTTAAATCCTTCAGGCCTATTTTAGGCTCAAGTACTGTGTGCCAGAAATTTCCATGTTAGGTGCTCAGTCGTCACCGAGAGCCCGAATTGTGTAAAGCTAAACTCATCTTAAAAGTACAGAACTTGAGGAAAATAAACCTTAGAAATACATGCTTTAGGCTGCACCTGACACCTCAGAAATCAGGTCCAAAGTCGAGAGCCTTACCTACTGCTACAGATAAACTGCTACTTGGCAACCAGCATCAGGGAGGGTACATTAGGGGTCAGCAAGCTATAACCTGCAGCTTGTTTTCCTATGGCCCACAACTTATTTGTGTTCCACTCTCAAACTAAGAATGGTTTCTACAGGGCCGGGGATTTAGCTCAGGGGTGCCACTGCCTGCCTTGCAAGTGCAAGGTCCCGAGTTTGAGCCCCGGTACCGAAAAAAAGTCTACTGAGATTTTAAGAATGGTTTCTACATTTATAAAGGTTGCAGAATAAGAAAGCCCACAAATATGTGGCCCACAAAACCTAAAACATTTACTATTTAGTGGCTTTTAAAATAAAGTTTACTGCCCACTGGTCTAGAGATTTGTGACTCCTCTGATTCTCCCTTACTGGCCCTAACAATGTCTTCATTGCCCAGGTTACAGCTCCTTGAGGCCGCACCCTGTTCGGTCTCCACAGCCATCAGACCGTCAGGTCAGCTGGCTCCTGGGAAGTATCTCTTGCCTCTCTTGTTTGCTGCAGCCAAATAACTCTTCCCTTTCTCCCCAGTTGATGGTTCTTCAGACAGAGGGGACTTTCTTCCTCCCACCCAACCTGGATCAGGGACCTTCCCGAACACTTTCTGTATAGAGCCACAGAATAAACATTTCAGCCTCAGGCTCCGTGGGTCACAAGGTCTTGTCAGGACTACTCAGTTCTGCTGCTCAGGAGGCAGCCACAGCAGGGTCTGAACAGATATGGGTCCGGCTGGGCTCCAACAAAACTTTATCTTTAAAAACAAACAGGCTGAACCTGTGGGGCAGTTTGCCAACTCCTGAACTAAGCCATAAAATTTAAACCCAGCTCCCGTCCTTTCTCCTGTGTGACCTCTGTGATGGCCATTCCAAGTCACAGGGACCTCTCCCAGCTCTGAACTCAATGAATTTACTAGCCAGCCAATTAATAATGTCCATATCCTACTTTATGGGGTCTCCTTCACTACAGTAAAACAAGCTTAACTCTATCGCTCTCACTGCTTTGGTCTCCCGGGACTCTTACACTAGTCTTAAATTAATGACGAAGGCCTAGATGACAACCAAAGTTTAAATAATCTATGATTTCACGCTTCACTGTCATTTACAATCTAATAAGAAGGGAAAGTTAGGGATGATGTGTTACATATTCCTGTATTGCCCATGTAAAAAAATACCTGTATCTAAGAGTGACAACAAATCTCATGCTTGTTGACTCTGACTAAAACTTACTTGCAAATTTTTGAAGCAGGAGGGCCAGTGGCCACACCATAGTAGTTAAAAGAGACAGGAGCTGTAGCTTTTAGTGGGTTCCTATGAAACCAATGGGTCATTTTCTCCAGATGTCTTCTGTACACAAAAATATATATAAAATTTTTAAAAAATTCATAAACAATGAATACAGTATAAAAATAACTATTTTTAAATCAAGAGTTTACTAGAAAACATGAGACAGGGCCCCCTGGGGGACAGTGGTAGGACAGAACAGTGGGAAGGCGAGATAAACCCTGAGAGCAACTGACCTATCACCCTTCACAGCATGGCATTTTTCAAGGGACCGACCACAAGATCCTGACAAACCACAAAAGTAAAATGTTTGCATGAAATAAGAAACTGTTACCAAAAAAAAAAGAAAGAAAGAAAAAGAGCCTAATTAAGCCCTCTAGCTTCCCTTTTTAGTCAGCTTACGAAGGTTACACATAAGGCATATATTATGAGGTTCCCACCAGCTTTGCTGTAGATAAGGCCATGACATTTGGAATGTGGTGACAGTTGCTGGGTTATTTCCCAGGGACCTGAGCCTGCTTTTGCTGAGAACACTGACTCTTCAAGGGCTACAGATGTTTGATGGGTGACTAAATGGGATAAAGGACTGGCATCTGTCTTCATACTGTGTCTGCCCCTCTGCTGTCTCAACCCTGAGGCCAAACTGTACTCACCTCCGCACATGGACAAATTCATCATTTGAAAATGTTTTGCCCAAGACTATGATACATGGTCAATCTGCCTACTGCTGTGCGTTCCTTCTATCCTAACTTGTAATTTTCAGGAGCTCTAAGCCCTTCAGCCCTCTCCTAAGGCCAGGATGGTTACGCAGGACGAGGATGCCTGTCAAGTGCTCAGCAGTTCCCAAGCACAAGCTGATGGGCTGTTAGTCCGCCAAGTACAAGACCAAGATGTCTTGTGCGGGATAAAGGCATCAGATATACAAAAATTCAACCATCTCTAGAATGAACTGAGTGTTATGACCTGGTGCTCCAAGTCTGTCACAAAAGGAAACATCTTTAGGAATCAATATGATCGGGCTTTGGTCCACACCAGCAAATCCACAAAACCCTGCTGCTGTCTGTTCTGTGAGCAGCAGCTTGGTCACTCAACCAGTCGCTGCTCACTGTCCTCAGCCAAAGGCCCATTTGGGCTGGACCCCCCCCTTCCTCCCCCAATAAAGCCGGCCGATGGTGCAGGTGTGCACTTGCAATACTCAGCCCAATCTCCTTTCTACTATCCCACTGTCCAGCAGCATACATGTATTTTACATGTAAGCTATTATATATAAAACATATACAATATACTAATAAAATAGTTTACATCCACAAATCAATGTGCTTTTAACTGATGATCTATTTATGATAGTCCATATTTAGATCAGTGATAAAAAAAAATTGCATTTAGAAAGTTGCTCAAAGTAACTTCAATGTCAAAATACACTACAGAAATTTATTTTAGCCAGGGATGTAGCTCAGTGGTGCCACCGCCTGCCTCGAAAGCACAAGGTCCAGAGCTCGATCTCCGGTACCCCCCCCAAAAAAGAAATGTATTTTAACACTGCTGTAGCAACATTTACTGTATGTGCACAAAATTCAGCTGAGGGTGAGGCAGTCTTGTGGGAAAGTTCTAGCTCACTGTGTGAGGAAGGGACCTGGGATGCTGATGCAGTTCTGAGCGCGGAGACTCCAGTTGACAGCTGCGGTGAGAGAGACCCAGGGCTAGAAGTTTGAAATTACCGTAAGACACTGCAATGGTGACCTTCATTTACACTGCTAAAACTACCTGAAATAAACAGGCTTTCAGTTAAGTATATTCCCCACACTGTGGACACCAATGGATTGGTTCTAGCACGTGTTCTACAATAAAGGTATTTTCCATAAAACAGCAGGAAAAATCAAGCCTGTAACAAAAAAGTACATTTGATTAATAACTTCTACCTTTAACAGTGAAGACATTCGAAAAACTAAGTGAAATGCTAAATTAAAAAAAAGATGGAAAAAAGGCGGTGTCTCCCGCCCACGCTGCCTACCCAGTCGGTAGTGCATGTCATGATAGGAAGGTCAAGGAGGCTTAAACACCGCAGTCAGATTCCCGGAAGTCAGAGAGGATTCTGACAAGGTTTCTAAACAGGAAGCCGTTGCACAAGGTCGTCAATAGACTTATTAGAAATAAACGTAGGCTGCAGTGTGGGCTGCACAATGGTGCTCACCTCCTGCTACTCACTCATTCATGACAACACTGCTTTTGACAAGCAACACATATTTGATGACCAGAGAAGCACTGTGTCCTCTGTGAAAACCTGGGGATGTTCATCTACGACTCAAAGGTTTTACAAGATCTTTCAGAAGATACCATCGGAACACCTTCCGGATAAACCCGCTTTTCGGGAAAGCCTGAGCCAAGCAGCATCGCCGGGCTCTGTGACAGCGGCGCCGCAGTCTCTGCTCCATTTCGTGGAGCAAGTTTTCCGACCCTCTGTCCTTCGGCGTCGCCTCTTGGCCTGGCCCGCGGAAGGTGGGCCGTCCCCGTGCAGGAGCGAGGGTCCCCAAGGCCACCTGCACGCCCACCACGAGGCCAGCCCGGGACCTACCTGAGGCCGCCGCGAGCCCAGCGCCCACTTCCTGTTTACAAGGTACCCCCCGCGGAGACGCCGGGCGGCGACTGCGCACGCGCCGACTCCGGGACAGGCATTGCAGGGGAAGGCCGATGCCACCGACCCGGTAGGGGTGGGCAAACGACGGCCGAACGCAGCCCTATTCAGCTTGGGTTATCGGGAACTATGGTAGCCAATGCAGACGCGAAGCAAGGGGACTCGGCGAGTCTGTCAATATTATTGATTTGTGGCACCAATGTGGAATTTCTGTCTTTCGTCTATTACAGGGCATCAGAAGCCGGCTTTTTAGTGCAGCATCCAAGAGTCTATGGAGACTAGAGTAAAAAGGAGGGGGGACTACAGCTTGGGACCAGGGGATCAAAGGGGAGGGAGAGCACTGGTAAAGGCCCCTCCTCTGACACACTTACCGGGGCCCCCAGAGTCAGCGCGGCACTCCTTCTGAGGGAAGAAGGACAATATTGAGGTCCACAAGGGAGAAAAAGAGGGAGTCGAACAGCCGAGAGTACTCAACTAGAGCGACCGGAAGCCAGTGCCGCGGCGGAAATCACGTGACGGGCGCCATGACAGTTACCGAGGCAACGGGAAGCTAGGTGCGCGCTGGGGAGGGTCACGTGGTTGGCTCCATGACAGCTAGCGAGGCGGTAGGGCGCCAGATTGGCGCCGGGTGCGGTCACGTGACTGTCGCCATGACAGCTGTCGAGGCGGCAGTGAGCGCTCTAAGGTCGCCGTCCCTCGGGACGCTCTGTTCGGCGGTCCTTTCTCGCATCCGCTCTCAGGCCCTCCCACCTGAGCTTCGGTGGCGTCCCTAGAGAGGCAGGGCAGAGACGCCGGCCCGCCGCGCCGAGGGGGGCCGCGCAGTAGCATGGCGGCGGGGCGGCTCGGGGCGGCCTCGCCCTAGACGGGGCGGGGCCTGGGGGCGGCCGCTCCGGAGCCTCAAAGTTTGGCTGTGGCGGCAAATGGGCTTGGGCGGCTCCTCTGCGGGCGGCGGCGGCGCCCGCGGCGTTTGCTCCTGGCCCCATTAATGTCGGGGCCCGGCCCGGGGAGGATGGCGCCGTAGAGCCTGACCTCGCTGGGGCTGGGGCAGCAGGGCCGGGGCGGGCACCGGCCATGTCGGAGGGGACCCGCAGTCTGCTGCAGCGCTGGGGCGCCAGCTTTAGGAGAGGCGCCGACTTCGACTCTTGGGGCCAGCTGGTGGAGGCGATAGACGAGTATCAGATGTGAGTGACAGTCCGGCCTCCCTCCGTCGCGTGTCCTCGGGGTGGGGTCCCGGTCTCCGAGCCGGACTGGGGACGCCGGGTGGCAGGGGAAGGACGGGGAAGGTCCATTCAACAGGTGGCCCTTCTTCTGATCCTGCCTTGAGTCTGACGGTGCCCTGCTCCGCAGTGTTTTCTTTCCTCCCCTCCGCCTCTCCCAGGTTGCCACCGCTCGATCTTTTAGAATCTCTGCGGAATACTTGCGTGTTCCCCACCCACGTCCCACTCTAGTGGTTTCTCCCTCCGGGTTAGGAGAGGAGGGAACTGGAAGCAGTTCAGGGGAGGGGGCTTCCCAGGAGGCTACGAGGGCCAGGGATGCTTGGCCTGTCCGAAGAAGGTACCCTCTCGCTCCTTCTCCACCCCTTTCTGGTGAGCGTGTTTTCACAATTCCTTCTCGATTTCGTTTCGGTTTCTGGGACTGTTATTTGCTAGGCTGGGTCCCACCCACCCCCTCGCTTGGTTGCTCTGGGTGGAGTCCGCGCAGGATGTGAACCGAGGAGAGCAAAATGTGAATTAATAGACCAGGCGCAGGAGCCGCCACTCCCTCCTGGGGGTTCCTTCTCCTTTTCCTGTGTACAATGTGTAGCCGCAGGGTACGTGTGAGTACCAGTTTCCTTTATCAACCTAAGTCTGATTTTCTCTGGTTTCCCTTTAAAAACTTTAGGGTTGCTTTTTAAATTAAAAGACAAAATTGATGTATATACAAAAGCCTTGCCCAGTTTCTTGCTCAAATTGCTGGACACAAGAACTGCCTAGGAAAATGCTATTGTTTGCAAACTGTTGCCATTAATTACTTCTGGGTTTAAAGCAAGATATTGTTTGAGGTTTCTCTCTGAGTTTGAAACCATGTGTGGGTATAATCTGCCTCCTACCTCGTGACATCTGGAAAGAATACAGAATTGGCACTTGGAAAATCAAAACTCCTATTTCCAGGGCCGGGGATTTAGCTCAGTGATTCCGCTTCCTGCCTTGCAAGTGCAAGGTCCTAAGTTCGATCCCCGGTACCAAAAAAAAAAAAATCAAAACTCGTATTTCCTCCCACAGTAGTGATTTGTTTTTATCTGAGCATTAATTTAGATGTGTAGATGTTCTTTGCCCCATTGTACTGACCTTGATTTGCCTGTATTTTCAAAAAGTTTGAAAACAACTGTGCTCCGGGTCATGTCTCTGTGCCTAACAACTACTACCATTTATTTTGCACTTTCACATGATTTCACTTGACAATATAATTATTCTCATTTTACAAAATGATGACACTGAAGCCCACGTTAAATATAATACTCAGGGTCACAAAATGATACCACTGAAATCTTGGATTTATTTTCCCTCCAAATCCTGTCTGCTGCTCTAGTACATAAGGGCTTAAGATGTATTATTTGATAAAGTGTCAGTAGAGTAATTCTGTAAATGAATTGACAAATTTCAAGATTCCATCACTACAAGAGAACATACCCTCCATACTGTAGTCAGTTAGGCAGCACCCCTGTATCCTCACTGGGTATGTTAATGAAGACCTGAAACACAGCCTGAAATACAGAGCCACCCCTCACTGTGCTCCTGTGGGACCCAGCAGGTGTTGGCACTGGGCAGCAGACCTCCCAATGGAAAGTGAAGAATACCAGGGCTAATTGAAATTACCAAGAAAAATCAAGTATGCAAGCTGTTTAGTTGGAATTTCTGGAAACATCTGAATGAGAGTGATAGGCACACGTGTGAGTCCATTGTTAGGTCTCAGTACTAACCTTTGAATTTCATGATTCACAGTAGTTCTCCAGTTATAAAAATGAAGCATTAAATTTCAATAGAAATACATAACGATTGGCTTAACTTTTGTAAACCTACAGGCTACACATAAAATGAGGTTGAGTTTAAAATTTTCTAATATACTGGGGAATGAAGGTGAATTTCCATATGTATTTGAAAGAGCTGTTTGGAGGAAAGGCCGCAGCTAAGACCAGCTGGAGGTCACTGTCAATGCCGGCAGTTACTGACAACGGTTTGTTAGGGACTTTGTGTGGAGGGTGAAGGAGGAGGACTTCACAGGATGGAGATTTCCGACTGTGGGCTGTGTCTTTATGCTCGGAACATCTCAGAGCCGTGCTGTCAGAATGTAAGAGTACTGTGACTTGCACAGTTTTATCACTGAGCAAGGGAGAACAGGAACAGAAGAATAAACCTGATTTCTGCCCTCCAAGCACTGGAGTTTAATGGAACATTTCAAACTTAACAGCTATTGCAGTTCCTGAAGTCTGAAAAGTAAATGTTCCATACTCCTTGCTTTTTCCCGAAGCATTGCTTCTGCTTTGGGGCTTTGTATTTTTTCTGGAACATTCTTCCCCCCATTATCTATCAGCTTGGGTCATTTGGTTGCCTCCTTTGGGTCTGTGTTCAAATATCTTTTTTCTTTTCTTTTTTTTTGCGAACTCAGGACCTTGTGCTTGCTAGGCAGGTGCGGCACCACCGAGCTATATCCCCGGCCTAAATATCATTTTTTCAACCAAGACCCTCTGGCCACCCTGTTTGAAATTGCCAAGCCTCCTGTCAGTCCCAACTTCCTGTAGCTCGGTCTGGCACAACCCCTCCATCATTTGTTTACTATGCAATCTGACAGTCTGAAACTGTGTGGCTGTCTCTCTCCCTCTCCCCGGCTGGAATGTAAGCTCCTTGAGGGCAGAGTGGGGAGTGGTGTCTGTTCTGTTCTTTGCTGTCCACTCTGCTGACCAGAGTAGCGCTGTGCTGTCAAAACACGCTTTTTATTTAGAATTATGTAGTTACCGTATTCACTGATTGGATGAATTCAGGGGGGTTCAGTAGAAGTATTAAGGAACTGATGCCAGGGCCGGGGATTTAACTCAGTGATTTCACCGCCTGCTGCACAAGCACAAGGACCTGAGTTCGATTCCCAGTACCAAAAAAAAAAAAAGAAAAGGAACTGATGCCAAAATGCTATTGGAACACTTAAAGAGAATATGTCAAATTAAAATTGTTACCCAAAATACACACGAACTGGTTAAAAAGTATCTCCATTCAGCAGGGTGCCTTTTGTGGCTCCCTGGGCGAATGCCACTCCTCACCTGTGGTAGACTGCAGTGGGAGCTGTTGTTCCGAGTCAGGCATTTTGCAGAATCAATCCTGACGTATTTCTCGAGCACACAGGTGCTCCAGAAATACGTATTAAAGGCAAGGGTGACTGAAGATGGGTCAGCGCTGCTTTCAGACATCTTTGCAGTGCTTTATAGCTGTGCTGCCTTCAGTGTGGCCCGTGGCTCAGAGCTGGTTTCTAAGATAAAGGCCTCCAGAACCAACAGTTTGAGACTTTGCAGCTACTTGGCATCGCGACATTTGTAGTTATAATTTAAAACTGTATTTGTATTATCCTGGAACTGACTGGCAGGAAAACGGGCCCTTCACTGTGGAGTTTGAGAAGTGCTGACTCCTGTGTCTGGAAGGTGGCTGACTTGGTGATGTGCTCACAGTGTGTTGGATCCCTTAGGGATGGCCCCTTTGCCTGTAGGGATCCGTAGGGTAAGAGGGAGGGGTCTCCGGAGAAAAATATTTGACAGGTTTCTCACCTGTTGTTTGCTTATCTGATATCCAGATCAGGTAAATTTCCCTTCAGTGGACAGAATTGGGTCTCACTTTGTCTTGAAATGGTACAAGCTTTGGTGGACTTAGGAACATTAATTTTTTTGCCTAGGTGAAACGTTTTTTAAACAATTCTCTCAAGGTATAATTTTTATATAACAACATTCATCCATTTTGCATGTATAATTTAATGATTTTTTACTTAATTTACCTAGTTGCAGAAGCATCACCACAATCAAATTTCAGAACATTTCCTTCAACTCCAGAAGACGGCTAGGCCCATTTGTGATCACTCCCCATCCCCATGCTAGCCCCGGAGAGCCCCCGATCTCCATGCTTTCTCTGTAATGTTGACTTCTGGACATTTTGTGTAATTTGAATCACCCATATGTGATCTTTTCCATTTGGCTTTTTCCAGTTAGCATAGTGTTTTTAAGTTCCATCCACGTTATAGCATGCATAAGTACTTTTTCCCTTTTTCTTTTCTTTTTTTCCTTGGTACTGGGGATCGAACTCAGGACCTTGCACTTGTGAGGCTGGCGCAGACTTTTTCCCTCCTCGTTGGTGAATACTGTTACTCTGTATGGCTGCAGCACGTTTGACTTGTTCATTCATTAGTGCTGGACATCTGGAGTTCTGATTATTATCAGTAACACTGCCCTGAGCATTCACATACAACTCTTTATATGGACAGTTTCATTTCCCTTGGTAGATATCTAAGTGGAATCGCTGGGTCATATGTTAAATTCTTTAAAAAAACTGTCCAGTTGTCCAAATTGAGTATGCTGTTCTATGTTTCTGCAGCAGTGTGAGGGTCCCTGTCTCTCCATGTGGCCGACATATGTTAGTGTCTTTTTGATCATGGGCATTCCAAGTAAGTTTATAGTGTGCCTCACTGCAGCTTTAATTTACATTTCTCTCATGACTGATGATGCTGAGTATTTTCATATGCAGAGGGAACTCTGTAAATCTTATTTGTGAAGTGTCTTTTCAGATCTTTTGCCTATGTTTAATTGAATTATCTCTCACCTATTTTTTTTTTTTGGTACCGGGGATCGAACTCGGGTCCTTGTGCTTGCGCAGCAGGCGGCGAAACTGCTGAGCTAAATCTCTGGCCTATCTCTCACCTATTGAGTTGTAAGGGTACTTTATATATTCTGGAGAGAGATCCTTTATTTTGCAACCTTCCAATCTATTGCCTAAATTTTGAAAACAGGATTCTGTTCAAATTTAGCATGCTTTCTACTGATGAGCATTTGGGCAGGAGTTTAGAGCTATACTTTTTCTTCTGACATTAACCCTGCTTACGTTGATAACCACTGTTAACGAATTATGTGTAGAAGCTGTCACACTACAAATTCCCTTGAGTTCATGGGTATAAGGTAGACATTGCTAAGGACATAGGTTAATGAGTCCCAACAAAGCACCCCATATAGGTGGAGCTCAGCAAGAGTTACAAAAGAAAATCCAGAGCAAGGACAATGGCCATATTTGTTTCTTGTACAGAATTTACAAAAAGTGAATCTATGAAATTTTAGGGGAAAATATTACGAGGTTTTCAGCTTTGGGAGAAAAGATATTAATGGATAGAAGCGATTTGATATGTAACATGATGACACTATCCTAGCAAATGATTTTTTGTTGAAATTTCTTGCTTTATGATAAGGGATGCAGACATTTCATGAATTGGGTAGAAGTGATCAAGAATAATGCCTGATCCTTAAAGATATGACAGAATATAACTCCTTTGGTACTCATGTTTGGAAACATGAAGAACTAACCTCTTAAAGTGTCCTGGTAGAAAAGGTGGCGCTTACACTTGCTTCCTTTTGTATTTCTGTCCTCATTGCCTACCCAGGATAGCGTAATATGCTTGGGAGTTTTATTTATCTATCTATCTATCTATCTATCTATCTATCTATTTATTTATTTATTTATGGTACCGAAGATTGAACTCGGGTCCTTGCACTTGTGCAGCAGGCGGCAAAACCACTGAGCTAAATCCCCGGCCCTTGGGAGTTTTATTTTCAAATTCTTTTGCCAGTTTTTCCCCCTGCAGTTTTTTTTTTTTTTTTTTTTTTTTGGTACTGGGGATCAAACTCGGGACCTTGGGCTTGCGAGGCAGAAGGCAGAACCACTGAGCTAAATCCCTGGCTCATCCCCCCTGCAGTTTTTTATTGAGATAAATATCATATAACATAAAACTCAGTTTTGAATAGGTAACTCAGTTTATTTTAGTGTATTCACAATGTGTGCAACCATCCTCGATTTTAATTCCCAAACATTGCATCATCCCCAAAGGAAACCCCATACCTAGTATCAGCCACTCCATATTCCTCCATCTCCAGGCAACCATTAATGCACTTTCTATCTCTGGATTTACTTATTCTGGACACTTCATGTAAATGGAGTCATACATAATCTATTGCATCTGGCTTCTTTTACTTGGCATAATGTTTTTGAAGTTCATATTATAGCATGTTGTCTGAATTTTATTCACTTTATGACTATATAATATTCCATTGGATGGATATATCACATTTTGTTTATCTATTCATCAGTTGGAAGATATTTTAATTGCTTCCTCTTTCAGGCTGTTATGAATAATGCTTCTGTAAGCATTTGTGTACAGATATTTTGTATGAATTTGTATTTTCAGTTCTCTGAGTTATATTCTCTGAGTTTGATTCCATAGTAGGTTGCACCATTTTGCATTCCCATCAGCAATGTATGAGGGTTCCAACTCTTGTCATTCTCACCAACACTCCTTATTTTCTCCCTGTTTTAGTTTTAAAATTATTTCCATCATGTGGATGTGAAGTGGTATCTAACAGTTTTGACACACATTTCCAAAATGACTAAGGATGTTGAGCATCTTCTCATGTGCTTATTGGACATTTTCATACATATTTGGAGAAATGTTTATTCAAATTTTGCCAAAATTGGCTTTTTATTGATTATCTGTAAGAGTCTTTATTGATTGTTTGTAAGAGGCCTTTGGTTTTTGTTGCCTTAGAAATAGCTTTGGACCCTCACTGTTGACCTTGGATTAATAACATAGATCCATGCTTTAAAACTCACCCAAAGCTTACCTGCTATTTTTAAGCATGATGATTGTCAGGTAAAAGACCGAAAAACAAGACCAGACCAGGCCACAACAAACCTTTATTAGGGGAACAGATCTGCCAGGTTGTCTCTGAACAAAGGAGAGACAAAAGCAATATGGCCAGGACAGCAAGTGCCTTTTATATAGGGGCTTCCAGGAGCTGAGGTACTTGAGTGAGGTAGTGGCTAGGGAGTGGAGGAGCCTGTGACGTCACTAGTTGCCAGGAGGAGAGCAAGCGTCAGGTTACTCTTGGTGGGAGTAGGATTGTGTTGGAAAGAAGGTAGCTATTATATACAGCAGCCACCCTAAATTGGAGGGAAATCTATCAATGGTAATTGGGCAAGTCCTGCTTTCTACTTCTAATTAGTGGAGAACTTTTTAATTTTCAAAAAAACGTTTTCAAACTAAAAGTGTAAATAAGGATCAAAATGTGTAATTGATATTGTGAAATAGGAAGAAAAGGTCTAAAGGAGTAGGGGAAGTGGGAGGGGTAGGGGAAAGGAAAGAAGGTAAAGGAAAAACTATGAGAAAAGGAAAAAAATGGAAACAAAGTCTTTGTAAATAGGGAAGGGTGGAGGGGGTGAAGGAAGGGGAGGGGAATGGGGAAAAAATAAGAACCAAGATAAGATACATCATGTAAAGTTACAAGATCCCAGTGATGAATGTAACTATTGTATACGTAAAATGTACCAATAAACTTAATGAAATAAAAGTTTTCAGAAGTGTATTTTGATAAGAGTATCATTACTTTGTCATGTCTGTAATTTGGGTTTGCACCAATCTTACCAGAAAATTGATGATAAATGGATAAAATTCTTCTAGTTGTTACTATTATTGGTACTCACTGGCAGTCTTTAAACAGAATCTGGACAAGTACTTATTGGCTAATTATGGAAGAAATTTGTGCATGCTAGAGCAAGTTGGATTAGATCCCCTTTGAGTTCCTTCCAGCTCTAAGATTCTGTTTTTACTACCTAGAGCTGAAATCTGTCCCACTGAAATGGGATGAAAAGTATTATATCTTATTTTCATCATGGTTGCATAAAGAATTTGATTCTAACGGTAATGTAGATTTCTACTTTGAAAACAGAACAAAATATTGCTGTACTCTTTTTTTCTTTGGTACCAGGGATGGAACTCAAGCCCTTGAGGCAGGCTGTGGAACCACTGAGTTAAATCCTTGCCCCCGTACTTTACTGTCTTTAAAAAGATTTAAATTTTTTTTACATTGTTGCAGTTGAGATAGTTTGCTTTCTTTCAATTCTAAAGAATGTTTTTTTCTTACAGATTAGCAAGACATCTACAAAAAGAGGCCCAAGCTCAACACAATAATTCTGAATTCACAGAAGAACAAAAGGTACCATAAAGTAATCTCTAGATACAGCCAATTCCAAATGAAAAGGGTTCGTCTGTTATGCAAAAAATAAACCAAAACAACCTGTTACGAATAAGTCAAAACAGAACAAACAAAAATGAACCATGTTGATTATGCTTAGTCTGACGTTAAGTTTTCATTGGAGATACTGTATAATTTACTACTTAATGAATTTCTTTCCTCAGCCTTTGAGGCTTTGCTTAACTCTAGTGGAGACCATCCACTTGGCTGGAGGAGGGAACCTGCAGTGTGAGCTCCCTTAGGAAAACAGAAGGACTGTGAATAATTGCATCCCACCTCAACACTTACTTACTCTGAACTTTCTAAACTCTTTATCTACTTCCTCTCAAAACTAACCAACAACCCCACACCAGCCAAACCTAACAAACCAATAAAATCACTGAAAAAAGTTAGTTAAGAATTTGGCATACAGGGGCCGGGGATTTAGCTCAGTGGTTCTGCCACCTGCCTTGCAAGCGGTAGGATCCAAGTTCGATCCCCCGGTACCAAAAAAAAAAAAAAAAAAAAAAAAAGAATTTGGCATACAAATCCATCAGCAAAATAAATGTACAAGGTTGCAAAATATTTCAGTGGTGTTTTCTCCTTGAATTAAAACTTTTGTGTGTTGGGTTAATTCCTTGAACTGTTAGAGATTATGAAAAATGGGCTATTTTAAAGAAACTATTCAAAAAGAGTGAGAGGAAATGAGAGGAAACAATTCCCATTTTATCCTGGCTCCAACCAGCTCATGTTAAGTCAGCTTTCATCTAGTAGATAGTGAAAAAAATGTCTTAACCTTTCCCACATCTCAAGCCTAAAAAATAATTGTTTAGCTCATAGGCTTTTTTTTTTGAGGGGGGTACCGGGGATAGAGCTCAGGACCTTGCGAGGCAGGTGCAGTGACACTGAGCCAAATCCCCGGCCCTGCTTATAGACTCTCGTTCACTGACTCATAGTAGCCTACGGCCATACCACTCTGAATGTGCCCGATCTCATCTCATTGACTCATGGTTAACAGGAGTTTGGGAAGAAAAAGCCCCCAAAGATCAGAATTAGCCATATTTCTTGCTCAAATTAGTATATTTGCATTTTTTAAAATATTTAGGCTCTTACTTCAAGTTGCACACTTTGTTTTGTATTTCTTAAAAAGTCATGTTGCTACAATTTAAAAGGCTATTTTTCTTTTTCCCTTAATAATTGCTAATGTCCACATAGCTAAATCTAATTGCAATTTTAGCCCTGGAAAATAATTAGCATAGAGAAAGCAACTGACTTACTTAAGGAAGGAAACAGGCTATATATATAGACCAGTGATGGCGAAACTTTTAGAGCCCAAGTGCCCAAACTACAACCCCAAACCCACTTATTTATCGCAAGTGCTAACATTGCAGTTAAACCTTAATACTGAGGTTTTGTTTAGAAAAACAACTGTTATCCGAGCTTGGCTGCTGGGGGGACACTTGGCTCACATGCTAACAGAGAGGGCTGTGGCTGCCTGCTGCGGCATGCATGCCGTGAGTTCGCCACCGCTGGATTGTACACTCAGTCACCTCTGTAAGGTTTGTGTGTGAATTGATTAGGAAGTGATCAGCTGGCATCACAGATTTGGGACTTAAAATACCTAAATTTTGATAAACAGAATCTCAGAAATCCTCAGATACAGATTAATAGTTTATAGAGTGTGTTATGAATATGGAAACAGCGAAAACTTAAGAAATTTTTAAAAAATTTTAATGACTCCATATTGTTTTTAAAGAAAGAGAGGTTTATTTATTTATTTTATTAAGTTTATTGGTACATTTTAGGTATACAATATAGTTACGTTTGTCATTGGGATCTTGTACCTGTACATGATGCATCTTAGTTCTTATTTTTTCCCCGTTCCCTGTGCACCCTTCACCCCCTCCACCCCTCCCTATTTACAAAGACTTTGTTTCCATTTTTTCCCTTTTCTCATATTTTTTCCTTTCCTTTCTTTACTTTCTCCTACCCCTCCCACTTCCCTTTCCCCTTTAGACCTTTTCTTCCTATTTCACATTATCACTTATACATTGTAATCCTTATTTACACTTTCAGTTTCTCACACTAGAGAAACTATTCAGTATTTATACATGTGTGTCCTATTAATTTCACTTAAGAGTATTGCCTCAGTGTGCATCCATTTAGCTATAAATGTCTCTAGTTTCTCATTCTTTTTGGCTGAGTAGTGTGCTCCATTTTATTTTTAAAAATCACATCTTCTTTATCCAGTCTCCAATTGATGGGCACTTGGGCTGTTTCCAAGCTTTAGCTATTACAAACTGTGCCGCTATAAACATGGGTGCACATATATCGCTGTGGTATGATTCTTTTAATTCTTTGGGGAAGATCCCCAGCAGTGGAATAGCTGGGTCAAATGGGACCTCCAGCCCTAGTTCTTTGAGGTATCTCCATACTGATTTCCACAGTGGTTGCACCAGTCTGCACTCCCACCAGCAGTGGAGCAGGGTTCCTTTCTCCCCACAGCCCCACCAGCATTTGTTATTGGTTGATTTCTTGATAGCAGCCACTCTTTCTGGGGTGAGGTGGAATCTCAGTGTAGATGTCTTTTGCTTCCTTTGTTAGATTGATTCCTAGACACTTCTTTTTTTTTTGGATGCTATTGTGAAAGGAATTGTTTCCCTAATTTGTCTCTCAGTAGTGAGTCTGTTGTTTGTCTACAAGAAGCTCCTGATTTTTGAATGACTCCATGTTTTATTCACCTGTTTGCCTTGAGTTACTTCTGTGCTTTATCTGCAATATCTGTTGCTTAGGAACAAGACTTGTGAGCTGTAAGACCTCAAGTGGAAAGTGATTTGACCTCCTAAAACATAACAATAAAATTATACATACACACACAAATAAGTGAGCCTTGCATTATGATTAGAGTAAAGAGAAAAAAGTTAACCTTTTTCTTAATTTTCTTGAAAATGTTTGATAGTGCTGCTTGTTCTTTATAAATCTACTGCTGTCCCACAGCTTCTCAGTGCTAAAAGGACCCCTAGCAGGGCCTGGTGGCACATACCTGTTATTCCAGTACTTGGTACTCTGAGGCAGGCAGGTGGCCAAGAGTTTGAGGCCAGCCTGCACCACGTGGACCTTGGCTCAACTGACAGAAACAAACAAAAAGCCGAGAGTTTGCACTCCCAGAGAGCCTGGAAGCATCATGACCCAGCGGAGCGAGTGGGAGCTGGAGTCAGCAGAGTCTGCCTCCTGCCTCTGGCCTAGGCCTGTTTCTTTATGTGTGAAACCAGGGGGCAGAGAACCACAAGGGGCCTCAAAAGGAGCTCTCCCCAAACAGACCTCTCCTGCCTTCTGCCTTCAGTGTGGTCCACACCTTCTGGTCACCCTCCATGGTGTGCATGATGCCCGCCGGCTACCTGGCTGACTTGAGAGACAGGGCCAGGCCAGTTTGTTCCTCGGTCTTGGGGGAGTACTTGGGCTGTTCTGTACTGTATGATGGGCAGAAGGCAAGTTGGGTGCATTTAAAAGTTGTGTTTTCTTTAAAACTACAAATGGGACATCCACAACCGACCGAAACCGCCACACAGGCTCACAGGCCTCTCACAGGGAAAAAGTGTTCAGGGGCCCCAAGTTAGTGATAATCAGGAAATAAAGATCTTCAGACGCACTCTGGGGAGTAGTGGTTCTGAAAATGATCAGCTGTCAGTTCAGGAGTTTGTGACCTCTCCCTGCTTTCCCCATGCTAGTGTGTGTGTTGAATATTCTGAAACATTTGGGTGTGCAGCAGTTTGGGGGTTGCTTTTGGACATCCCGCCCCCTTCCTCCCTTTGCATAACGTCTCATCGAGTCCAGAGTCGCTTGGACATAATTCGGGAGATTTGTGCACACTGCTGGATCTGCAGAATTGAAAATGCTGAATGCTACGCCTGGTACATTAGCTGGGGAAAAAGTCAATCGTATTTTCTTCAGCAAAACTGTTTATGTTTTCTATTTTAAATTATGTATGCTATACTTTCACTGTTTTCAGTGTTTTGGTAGCAATGACAGGATTTAGAATTATGCCAACCATTTAATAATTTGTGGGACTTTGATAGATTTTTCTTCTAAAAAAAACCAATCATATTTCTAAAGTGCTTTTTTAATGCAGCTTTTTACTGTCTACCTTACATAGAGGTCTCAGAATATTTGATGAATAAATGGATTGTTGGATCTTAGGTTATTGATATTTATTAGTGATTATTTTAAGATAAAGTCCTAATTTACATAGGAATAACATTTATTTTAAATCTAAAGAACTCTATAACAGAACTACTCTTCTCTCTAAGCCAAATGAGTTGGTATTGGACAGTGTAAAAACTTCACATGTATTTTTATTCTTACTATTTCAAAAAATTTCTGGTTTAAAATAATACCAGATTCTTATTTCATCCTCCTCATGATTAGTTCACTTAGCTCTAGTCTCAGTTCTCAGTAGTTCTGTCATTATAAAAACTCAGTTCAGTAGCAGCAAAAAGCTGCCAGAAGCTTCCATTCCACTGAGTTCCCTGCCTCGTGGTAGTAGATTTTCTCCTGTAAATTTCTGGACAGAAAAGAACTTCCTGTCTCATGACGCTTAGACAGTTTTCCGTTTTGAGTCAGATGTGATAGTAGTGAGAATCTTGGCACTAGGTGCTTGTGCTGTGTTTTATGGGGTCCTCAGTCTCCCCTCCTTTCCCCCAGGTAGGCAAGAGAACTGGCTGTTTACCTATGAAAAATTAAGCCCAGATTAAGTGAAACTGTGGTTCTTTTTATATATTTTTACATTGATTTTTCCTTATATAAATTTGGTACATTTCAGCAAAATTAAATTAGCCTTTTTATTGTCCATTTTTATTCCATCTTTTCCTTGAACTTTCTTGAAGTCTTCCTAAAATTAAACATCCTTTACCTTCAGTGCTTAGTGTTAAGGCCTGTTAGTTGGCAGTACTTACACTCTAGCACATGCGACTGTTCCTCAATCATTTTCTGAACCATACTACAAAAGGTGAAACTATTTCAGTGGCAGGCATTTGATTTTGACATCAATAAATTCTACATGTATTAAAAGTCACTGCCACAGCTGACGTGATAGTGTTTCACTCTTTTAATACTGAGCTTGGGTGTGGTCCCTTAAAATAGTTATGAATAATGCCTCTTGGTATTTTGCCATAGTTTAGTACGTTGCTGTCAAAAAGCTGTTGCTTCTGCTTAGCTTGAATATCAGTGGCCTCATAGTTACTAATCTGCAACACTCTTATCTTAAATGTTAAAAGAATGAAATCAAATGGACTCTGTAATAAAGAAGGAAGAGAAGTGTACTGTTTTTAAAGGCTAATCATTCATGTATCTCGGAGCAGGCACAGTTCTGATGAGGAGAACATAGCAGTTACAGCTCAGGGGCCTTACTCTTAGTGTGCATGTGGAGCTATGTTGTGTGGAAGGCCTGATGCCCGGGTGTGTGACGTGACTTCTCCGTGCTTCGGTTTTGCACACGTGTAAGTGGTGGTGGTTGACAGGGCTGTAGGGAGGACTACTGAAAGAATGTTTATAAATCACTGAGGAGGGCTGTCACTTTGTAAGTACTCCATGGTCACTCATTGCTGTTATTATTTATGCTTACAACTCTTTACTAGCTTGGTCAGAGCTGAGTGGTATTCCTAAGCAACAGTGATTTGGGGATATTCCATAGTGTCTAGCAAAGGCTATTGCTGCTCTCTACACAGTAGCTATGTAAGAGGGTGAATACATTTATGAGTTTCTTGAATCCTTTTGCAGTTAGTGTGTATAAATGCAATTTCCAAACATAAATTTCAGAATAAAACAAGATGTTTCTAAACTTTCTTTTTTTGGTACCGGGTATCAAACTCGGGTCCTTGCGCTTGTGCAGCAGGCAGCGAAACCACTGAGCCAAATCCCTGGCCCGAGAGAGCACTTATTGTTACTTTTTTTTTTTGGTACCAGGGATCAAACTCAGATCCTTGCGCTTGCGCAGCAGGCAGCGAAGCCACTGAGCTAAATCCCCAGCCCTCTAAACTTTCATGTTAGGACCGAGGAGGATGTCTAAGGATTGTGGAGATGGTGAAGCCTGTGTCTGGTTCCTTGGCGGGACAGGGTGGATCTAAGTCAGCAGTAGGCTCTTTGGGATTGCCATCCTGCTGCTGGTTGTGCAGCGCTTGCTTGCCTGAGTCCTCAGGAGGGTAATCCTTGCCGTTCCTCTTTGCTCTCCACTCACTTTCCAAAGAAAATCAGCCAGAGAAACCACCTAATCCAGCCTACTGAACGTTTGTAGGTCATGTGTACATTTCGAAAAACATCCCAGAATATTGCATCACACAGGCGTTCCAAACAGTGCACACACACACACACACCTCATTCCTGTAGGAACTTCAGAAATGCTTTTTCTGGGACAGATGTAAGTCTTGATGGATATAATTCAGCTGTCCTTGAGAATTTCTTTTATGAATCTCCTTTTCATTTCCCCCAGTCATGTGAACACTTGAAATAACCTGATTTTGCCCTTTGTTTGTTTTCCCCTTTTTTCTGTTGCAACCTGTGAATGCTTTTTGGGGAGAGGAGGGCCATACTAGGGATTGAACCCAGGGTCTTTGCACTGAGCTACATCTTTAGCACTTTTTTATTTTTATTTTGAGACAGGGTCCTGCTGAGTTACGATGGCTGGGCTTGAACTTGGAATCCTGCTTCAACCTCCCAGTTTGCTGGGATTGCAGGTGTGGGCCAGCAGGCACAGCACAGCAGTCTTCCTGAAGGGCAGACCTGAGCGAGTCCTGAACAGAAACCTTCATTGTAACTTGTCGGGGCACAGTAACCCCAGATTCCTCAGCTAGGCGCTGAGGATCCATTTCAGGGTGAGACCCTAGCCCCTCTTCTCAACTCCTTTCCCTCTGCTTCCCGTTGGGACTTTAGACAGCTGAGGCATGACAATTTGCAAAATTCTTTCATTCTAGAACAACCCCTCTACCACCACATACACACGCCATCTTTAAGGTTTCCTAATACAGCTCTTATTCTGTTTCTTTACTGAACCTTGGGTTTACTTCGCTGAACCTTACAGAATTGAGTATCTTTCTTTGCTGTTGAATTTTAGTGATTCTTTCTGTATGTTGCCTCACGTGATAGAACACAAAGTCATAAAGGCAGTGACTATGTCCTGTCATTTATAGTCACTTTATAACTCACTAAACAGATCTGACTGTAAACTTTGCCATGTGCTTCATCATAAATACTTAGTATTGGGCCTGGGATTTAGCTCAGTGGTTCCATTGCCTGCCTCAAAAATGAAAGGTCCCGAGTTCGATCCCCAGTACCCAAAAAATAAATAAATAAATACTTAGTATTATTACTTCGGTATTTAAACAAGTCAGGGTCGATCTTAAGTCAAAATTAAATTATACCATGATGCTGACCTTCAGATATTTTAAGTCTTCTAGTGCGTTTCAGGCTTTACAGAAGAGAGAAGATGAAGCTGGGTGGGAAATGTTATTAAGAAACCCTTTCCATGTCCTCTCTTAATTTTCTCTGTTTTTAAACTAGGTTTTAACTGAAACATAAAAATTGTACTTATTAATGGGATGGTGTGATGTTTGGGTAATGCATACGTTGTGTAATGTTTAAGTCAAGTTGAACATACCTACTCAAACATTTACCATTTCTTTATGGTAAAACCTTTAAAATCCTTTCTTGTAGATTTTCAAACTGTGTAGCACATTACTGTTGTCCATAGTTAGCCACCTGTGCCTCTTTCCTGCCTCAGGTGGCCGATATTCTGCTCTGTTTTTATGAGTTCAACTTTTTTTGTGTTCTGCACGAGTGAGGTCAGGCAATGTTTTCTACATTTGGTGTATTTCACTTGGCATAATCTGCTCCAGTTCTGTCCCAGCGGTGGCGAATGACGGGCTTGCTTTGTACGGCTGAGTAATACTCTGCTGTGATTTCTTTTTCCATTCATCTGTTGCTGGGGGGCCGAAGCTGATTAAGCTGTCCATAGGCAGAGTCCCTGGAACACGCTGGCTGTATTGCCCGAAGCTCTGGATTAAGCAGGATGGAATCAGGATCCTATGGGAAGTTCTGTTTTTAGTTTTCTGAAGAACCTCCATACCATTTTTCATAATGGCTATATTTGGTGCCCTTTAAATCACAGCCAAAGCTCTCAGAAAGCAGACTTGATTCAGAATTAGTTGTGGGATGTTACGTTAGGAGAGAATACATACTCACTTTCCTGCATCTCTGTCCTTTGCCTCCTCTTTTTTTAAAGTCTGCAAGATGCTAAAAAGAAATATAATTTAACTTATTTAGGACAGTTATGGATCTCTTTCTTTTCTTTTCTTTTCTTTTCTTTTGGTGCTAGAGATTGAACCCAGGGGCTCACACTTGTTAGGCAAGTGCTCTGAATCTGGGCTATTCTCCTCAACCCTTATTTATTTATTTACTTTTTGAAATAGGATCTTGCTGTTTTCCAGTTTCCGGCGTGGCCTCAAACAGCTGGGACTAAGGCACATGCTACACTGTGCCTGGCTAGGTCTCCTCAGTGAGACATTACCTTGATTTTAACAACTGACAATTATAATAATTTATAGCATTTTTTTTCCCAACAGAAAACCATAGGCAAAATTGCAGCATGCTTAGAATTGAGAAGTGCAGCTTTACAGGTAAGTAGTTTTTCCTTTCTTTCTACTACAAGACAAAATAAATTATTCTAAAAAGACATTAGGTATTTGTGCTGAAAGCAGTGTTGTCTCAGAAATGTTTTATAACAACAGAAATTTATCAGTTGAGAGTCAAATTATGTAGTTCATATTTTGTGAACTGTAGAAATAAAAGATATGACTTTAAATTTCTCTATTACTTTTAGCCTGAATGTTCTAAGAATGTAAAAGCAAACAAAAACCAGTTTGGGACTTTTTATTTTGCTATTTGAAAACAAAAAATAGATTTCATTTTGAATATTTGGTTCTTGCTATTTAAAACATATTGAAATCTTTGTAATCAAAGATGTAATATACATATTTTTAATTTAGTCTACACAGTCCCAAGAAGAATTTAAACTGGAGGACCTGAAGAAGCTAGAGCCAAGTAAGTTTTCTTATATCTTTCAGCGATATTCCTTTATAAAAAGTACTTTATCTGTTACAGACATTAACATTACTTAGCACACGTGCAAATCGGATTTATCCCCTTAATATTTAGTCCTGTGTGATCTTTTCCACCCTTTAAAAAATTCCTGCAGTGTTTAGTTTGGATTGCACCTTCACTGTCAAAAGTCCAGGGTTGTACTTCATCTAGATGTCTTTAAGCCTTGCTTTGTCCTGATAGCTTCCATAGGCCCTTGGTGGAGTCCAGAGGGGACGCGCAGTGCCTTCGTGTCATTGACCGCTGCAGTGCGGCTGTTGGGCTGCACTGTAAAACATTTCCTTGCTACCTCCTTTTTCCTCATCTTTAAAACTTTTTGAAGTAAACAGTTCCTTTAAATATTTTGGTGCTTAGGGTCCTGCCAAATAAAGTCTGTTTCCTGGTTCAGAGAAATGTCTGCAGTGTGGGCAGAGCTGAATAGAAGGCTCAGTGAATGGAAGCTGAAATACTCCCCTTGTGCTGAGACAAGATTAGCATCTTAGCTGTTTATGTAAATAGGGAGTAGGAGATTTTATTTATCCATTGTTAAGTCAGCTTTCTAAGTACAGAATCATAAAGTCTTGGCATTTATGGTCAGAAAGGAGCCTTAGGTGTGGGGTGTCACACTCTCACTGTGTAGCTGAAGATCCAGTTTCACTCTGGCCCTGAGAAGCTGGGCAGGCCTGTATCTCAGGACACTGGTCAGCCGAGCTCTGTCCACACTGCTGCAGTCCCTTTGATGTTTCCATGCCTGGATAGGAGGTAAAAGATAACATTTTAGGAGTTAAGGAGAGTGTTCATAAAAATTTCACAAACTGACAGTTTCTCATTCATTTGCAGCAAGTCTGATAAAGACATCCATTACTGAGGTAGCAGAAATGTAATTGTGACTGCAGGTCCAAGGCGAGAGGGGGCTCTGAGGCTGTACTGAAGGGATGGTCTGTTATTTGTGTTGGTAGACGGAAGGAACAAACAGAAACACATAGCAGATTTGTTGTGATTCCGGTGGCTTTTCCACAATTGTTAGGTGATCATGTTTCATCTCTTCAGAATGTTGTCCTCTTGAGTATGGCAAGAATTATGATGAACTATGTCATTTTAGTAGTTTTGGTTACTTTATGTTATGCAGATCATACTTTTTTGTGTGTGGTGCTGGTGATTATACCCATGGCCTCAAGCATGCTAGGCAAAATGCTCTACCACTGAACTACTTTGCCGGCCCTACATCATAAACTTTTTGTTACAAGAGACATAATTTTATATTGGGAAATGGCTCTCACCCGTGTCGAAAGTATATAGGGATGCCTATGAAATGATATAAAACTCACAAGTTTTTATTTTTAATGACCATATTTTCATCTTTTAAAAATCATTAACAGATACTTTGTGTAGGATTATTTTTATAACCACTTCATAGATATGTAACTTATCTACCATAAAATTCACCAATTTAAAGTGTACATTTCAGTGTTTCTTAGCACACTGACAGTTTTACCCTCCCCCATTATAGATTTGAGGACATTTTCATCACCTGAAAGGAACCCTGTGCTCATAGCAGTTGCTCTTTTCTCTCCACCCCACCCCTGCCATTCCTAGCCCTGGGCAAGCACTAACTTACTTTGCCTATTCTGGGCATCTCGTGTAAGTGGAACCATATAATATATCATCTTTGGTGACTGGCTATGTTAGAGATCATTTTGAGGAAAGAAAATATTGATGGCATTAAATAAAAGATTACAACTAATAGTTAGGGTGTCTGTTACATAGTGATTGTAAAGAAAGGGTATCCCATTCAGTTTTTAGTGATAAAATAATTACAGTGGGGGTTTTTTTTGTTTTTTTTTCTGTACAGGGATCAAACTTGGGACCTTGCGCTTGTGAGGCACATACGGCACCACTGAGCTAAATCCCCAGGCCAAGATTTTGGCTTCCTGATTTAATTGCTGTTTTTCATTAGCTTTTGTTATTTCCAAGTAATACTTAAGAGGGCCAGGGATGTAGCTTAGTGGTTCTACCACCTGCCTCACAAGTGCAAGGTCCCAAGTTCGATCCCTGGTACCAAAAAAAAGAATCTTAGAGCTGCACAGCCTGGCCCAAAGACTGTGAGCTGCTTACCCTTAGACTTCATGGTCTCCTCCCGGAAGCGAGCTTGGTGCTTCCTCCTGTCACACAAGGTCTTCTGCAGGATGTTCCTTGGAGCAGCAGCTCGTGCTGAGTACTCAGATGAGCAGAAGCCTCCCAGCTCCAGCTCACTGGCCACACGGCCTGCAACCACAACCCAGCACCCTGTGCACGCATGGGGCCACTGACACGAACTCCGAGCGTCACGGTTCTCCGCTCGAGCTCCAGAGAGATGATTGATCCATGTGTTAGTGGAGGATTGAAGTAAATCTGCGATGGTCTTATGTGTGTGTGCGTATAATTCTGAATTCACCAAATCTGAGCACTTGTTGAGATAATTATCAAGAATTAGACCTCTTCTAAAATTGATATCTCACTGTGTTTCAGATTAAGTGTGCTTCATATAGCTTGTCCTTGGTCAAGCCTCTCTTTTTTTTGAGACAGGATCTCACTGGGTAGTTCAGGCTGGCCTTGAACACACTGTGTAACCCAGGCTAGCCTTGAACTCCTGGTGATCCTCCTGCTTCAGCCTCCCGAGTGCTGGAATTATAGGTGTGCCCCACCACACTCGGCAGTCAAGCTTCTAAGGAAAATTAATGAATGTAACTTACAATATGTTGGACCTAGCTGGCTTACTTTGTAAATCTCTTGAAACTGCTGTCTGAAACTTATACTAAGACAATGACGGTGAAAGTACTCTTTTTTTTTTTGTACCGGGGATTGAACTCTGGACCTTGAGCTTGAGAGGCAGGGGGAGGAACCACTGAGCTAAATCCCTGGCCTCATCATTTTTTTTAATCCTTATGATATGCTGCTTCTGTCTCATGCTTCTCTTCCCACCTGAACCCTGTGAAATTCCCTTCTGTTAATTTATCTTTCAAGGCTCTACAGAAATCCCTCCTTCCCCTGAAAGCTGTCGCTGCTTTCTTCAGCCATAACTAAACTCTGCGTTCTCTGCTTATATCCAGAATTGGTCTTCCCTGTATCACTCTCACGTGTATTTGTTTCACCCCTCAAAGAGATCAGGAATAACCTTTGTCTATCCCTGTAGGCCCACTCAGTGCTTTGTGTTCAGTTGGAACCTGGCGAGTTTGTGTTGAGTTGAATAGGAGTGAGCGTCTTGAGGGAATCTTCTCCCAGTAGTGTGGAACACAGCCTCGGAGAATTGGGAGCAGCGGCCCTGCCTGCCTGCCCCTATGATGGAGCGTGGCAGCCACAAAAGCAGAGCACTTTTTGATGTCTGTGTGTGCGTCATTCTGAGAGTGTGAGCATCGGGGCAGAGCCAGTCCGCACTCTGAGCCTGCCAGGTGTCCCTGGCAGAAGGCCTCGTGGGCCACGCGATTGAGTGTGGCTGGCTGAGCCAGCAGGCACCAGCCCACAACGAAGCCTCTGTGAGGTCACACACAGTAGTCTCTTCTTTTCTCCACATCTTCCTTTAACACCCATACTGGAATTGGTGGAAGGAGACCTCTGGGAATGTAAGGCAGAGCCCTGTGTTAGAAGGACTTTAGAATCTGTTGTTCCGCAGCTGGTGGAAATGGAAGCCCCTCCTACCATTAGAGGTAGTAAGAAAGGTCCCTTCTTTCTCCCACAGCTATTCCTACAGAGTAAACATTGGATGCATCTAACTTGTAAAAATGACAAGAGGCTGCTATGCCAGAGAAACATTTCCTTTTCAAAGATTGATACCTAAGAAGAGAAAATACTGTTTAATTCTTTTATACTTACGCAAGATAACTGATACAGTTTCCAATTTTAAAGAATTGCTGTTATATTAGACATATTTTAAAGAGTGATTTTCCCATTTTATTATTATTAAAACACGATCATCTCTCTGTTTTGTGTCTGGTACGCATGACCCATGGTCTTTTTTGTTACTCCCCCTTGTTAGTGTCTTATCCAGTTCTGTGAAGTGATATTTACTGAGCTGAATTAACAGCTTATTAATAATGACATGCAACAAGTTTAGAAAAGATTCTTATGTTTTAAAAATAGTGCTTCTTAGGGCCAGGGATTTAGCTCAGTGGTTCCACTGCCTACCTTGCAAGTGCAAAGACCTGAGTTCAATCCCCGGTACCAAAAAAAAAACTTAAACAAAAACTAAGAGAGAAAAATAGTGCTTCTTAGTGAGATACGAAATACTAGGATTTGAAGCAGCTAGATAGGGAAAACCGTGGAGAGAATGAATTACTGTGTGCCAGTGTAGGCTTCCACTTACATGGTGTTTGAAATGAATTTTAGTTCTCTTAGCAGCCGATGAAAGCAGCAGTACTCCCATTTTAGGATTGGGGAACTGCGGTTCAGAATGGCTGTGCATGTCCAGGTCACGGGCACAATCAAAGGGCCAGGGTTTGACCTGCACTACTTCATCTACTTCCTCTTGTTCGTCAGACCTGAGCCCTTGAACTCACCCTGCTGTTTCCTTCTTAGGGCCTTTGCTGCTGTAGCTTGTTCTCCTTCACCCAGAGCTACTTGTGGATGATTTTTCTCATCTTCTTTTTTTTCTGTTTTTGGTTTTTTGAGACGGTCTCTCCATGTAGTCCAGACCAGCCTTGAATTCAGGATGTAGCCCAGGCTAGCCTGAAGTTTCCAGCAATCCTCCTGCCTCAGTCCCCTCCCGAGTGCTGGGACTACAGGGGTGTGCCACCATGCCTGGTCTTCTTCTCATCTTCTAACAGTTTAGTTTTGAAAGGATTATCCTGCCCAGCTTGGTGCTCTACTCGGGCCCCCACTGCTAAACTACGCCACATCCTGCTTGTGTCCTTCAGAACACTAACCCCAGCCTTACATTGTCTTATTTATTTGTTAGCATATTTATTGTCTGCTTTTCCTGCTTGTGGGGTAATATTCAGATATGAATTCTTGATCACTCTATTTGTTTTAGTACCTAAAACAATGTTTGGTACATTGTGGCACCCAGCATGCATTTGTTAAGAAAGGAAGTGTGACTGAAGGGAGAAAGAGAGGGTGTGAATGAATAAGAATCTACATACATGTATCCAACTTCCTTCTCACTGGATGATTTAGTAGACCACATAGAATAGAAGTCTGATAAAGCTGGGTGTGGTCATGCACACCTGTAATCTCTGCGTTCTGGGAGGCTGAGGCAGGAGGCTCACAAGTGTGAGCCTAGCCTGGGCAGCTTAGCAAGATCCTGTCTCAAAATAAAAAATAATAAGAAGAAAGGGCTGGAGATTAGCTCAGTGTGAAAGCCCTGGGTTTGTTCCCAGTACTGCTAGAAGGGGGGCGGGGGGGGGGTCATTTTGATAAGCAACAGTGACTCCTATTGGAATAAATCATGTAATTGCAGCCTCCTGTGGGTGCCAGTGTGTTATACCTCTTGTAGCACTAACTGCAAGACTCCAGAATTAAAGGCTGAATAAGTTGAGTACAAGATCATGGCAGCCTTTTGGGTTGCCCAGTTCATGCTGTGAATTCACCTTGATGTAATTGTGGATAGTTACTTGGAGTCCTTAAGAAGTGCATTGCACACGTGTCGTGCTTGTCCAGATACAGGCAGGACTCCAGAATCTCTCTGAGCTGGCATGCCAGAATATGGTCATGGAGGTGTTAGTCAACCATAGCCAGGACACAGGAAGTGCTGCCATGTTGTCTGAAGGCCTCTCTTGAGGATAGATCCCACTTTGTGTATGTATACATGTGTGTGTCTACAACGTATTTAATTTGTATGATTATATGAGAATTAGAACCTTGCAGCTACAAACCTTACCAGCTTGATGGTGTTCAGAGGAAATTTACGACAGAGAGTAAAATGTGCTCATGTATCTCTCACAAATGGGTCATCTTTGCTGTCAGTCTTTTCATTAGAGTACTGAGGGAAAGAAGTACTCTCTCTCGGTTACCCCATTTTTGCTAAGACCTTCCATGGACAAGTCCACAGTGGCTGTGTAATGATAGGCTGGGGATTTAAAAGCATATTAATGTGCATAGTGAAGATAATTAAAGATTAGCCATTTAAGATCCACTTAAGATAAAATACTTAGTTTTTATTCATAGAAGAATTCACATCTTTTTATCTTTTTATTCTAGTCCTAAAGAATATTCTTACATATAATAAAGAATTCCCATTTGATGTTCAGCCTGTCCCATTAAGGTAAAATTTTTAAAAAGCATCCATATTTTACTTTTCACTTTCCTATTTTACACCTGTTTTTGGTTACTTATGTCTTTGTGTGTCAGTGCTGGTGTGATCAGTGTGATCGGTGTCATTGGGAGCAGTGATGTCATTGACATCAACATTGCTGCCAGTGTACAGCTTTTTGAAAACAATCAGCACTGTGCCTTGAGAAATGAGTATCTGCGAAGCTTCACTCGTGTATTACCTGTTGTGGCTCACTAATTTTCCTGTCCTTTTTCATGTAGGAGAATTTTAGCACCTGGTGAAGAAGAGCATTTGGAATTTGAAGATGATGAGGAAGAGGGTGGCGCTGGAGGAGGGTCTCCGGACTCCTTTCCTGCTAGAGTCCCGGGTGAGTACCTCAGGGAGACTGCTACCTACACCGCGGCTCGGGTACTGGGACAACTTTCGCTAGTAGGGAATGAAGCTCTCTGGAGCCTGTGCCAGTCTGAAGCAAGTGTCCGTGGCCTGCTGTGCAGCAGTGGAGTTAGTGTAGTGGGACAGCGTCTTCCTGTCTGTCAGGGCGCTAAAACCACTGCATATTCAGAGACGCCCTAGGAGGCATTGCAAGGTCCAGCGTATCGCTGCACTGGTGGTTATGAGTTGTCATAGCGCCAGTACGCAACAAGTCAGCAAAGGAGAGGAAATCTCCGGAGAGGGCAGTGCTGTCACCTAGGCAGCTTCTTGTGAGTGTGGGCCGAGGGAGCAGGAACTGAGCAGTTGTCCTCATCTTGTCTGAGAGAAGTAAGAAGCCTTTCTTTCTTACGGAGGGAGGATCTCCATGAGCATCTCCCTCCCTGTAACAACCCAGGCAGGCATTCTGGGTAGGTTTTTTTCTCTCTCCCACTTCTGGCTCTACTTTGTTCTGTTTCTATGCACTGTGCAGTGTTTATTGCTGGTAAACAAGTTCACTTTGGGAAGTACAGCAGGATGCTGTAAAATTGTAATGCATTTGGACTAGACGGTACACTGTGTGGCTCAGTGCAATGTGTGTGTCATGTGTCATGCATCTATTACTATTTCATAATAGTCCAGCACTTCTAATACTCCTTGGGGAGGAGGCACTTGGAATGGAAGCAGCGTAGGTGTGGACAGACAGGCAACTGGGCTCTTGCATCTGACCTCTGGGCTCAGAGCGACTCGCTCATGGGATCACTGAAAACGTGTTGGGCCCTGTCGATGGCAGGTGCTCCTGTCCATAATGTCTCCTTGGTACAAGCCATTATTTCCACTCTGCTTTGGTTTATGAAGAGAAAGCTGTATTTTTCTTAGATTTGTCATTATTGTGGGAAATTTCAAGATTGCTGTGATGGTGAAATAAATAACTGTGATGCTTTCCTGACTCAGTGATCTTTACTCCCTTTTCAAACCATGTACTGCAGACAATGCAGTTGCAGCTGTGTAAATTTCTGTCTGCTTGCTTGTTTGCGCCCTTGCTGTATCTCTGTAGTAGACAAGGCCTTTGAAGCAGCTGAGGTGAGTCATGAGATGCAGAGGGAAGGTCTTTACTGGCTCAGGTTGCTGAGTTGAAGAGAAACTTCCGCTGTGAATTAAGTCCACAAGCTATGCACCTTTAAATGCAAGCTGAATTTAGATGTTTGTGTTCTGGTACAATAGTTTGATATCTCATTTTAGAAATACAAGAAGCTCACTGACCCTTTCTAGACCCTGAATTTTTTTCCCCCCTCAGAGTAAGAAAGAGTGTGTGTAGTTTATTTGGCTGTACTTGGTTTGGAACTATGCTATCCAGGGCTGTAAGTGTCACTGAAAAAAAAATTTATAAAATTATACTCATTGACAGTGACATCTGGAAGAGAGGGCAGGGGGAAGTGAAAAGGATTCAGGTGTGTTGCGTACATATGCCAGCTCCCCACAGTGAGTGTAACATGTACAGCACTGATGTATAGTAAACATGGAAAAAAAGAGCAAAAATGACATCAAAATAGCAAGAAGACATTTAACCTTTAACTCAATCATATAGTAAGAAAAAGTTGCTTTGTTACCCTGAGGGAATCCAAGGTTTCAGTGATGACTAAGCTATGGCTACGTTATTGTGTAGTGTGGTTCTAAGATTATGACTTTTTATTACCAGTATTTTTGTGTAATTTATTAATTGTAAGTTTTATAAACTTTTTTGAAAAGGCAGGTTGGTATAACCAGGCATGGTGGTGCACACCTGTAATGCCAGCATTCTGAGAGGCTGAGGCAGGAGATCATCACAAGTTTGAGGCCAGCTAGGACTACATAGTGAGTTCAGAGCCAGCTGTAGGACCCTGTTTCATGATTCTTATTTTTTCCCCATTCCCTGCACTCCCTTCACCCCTCCTCCCGTCCCTATTTACAAAGACTTTGTTTCCATTTTTCCATTTCTCATAACTTTTCCTTTCCATGGACCCTGTTTCAAAAAGCACTGCCCCCAAGTCAGTTTTACTGAGGTATTGTTTACATACGGAAAAGTCATTTTATGTGAAGTTTGTAAGTTTTGACAAACACACACCGTCGCTACTTCCACTGTTAAGCTAAAGAGATGCGTACAGTATGTGGCTATGGTATGACTGAGAGTAGTTTCTTCTCATTTAAAACTGAGTTATCCAACCTTTCTTGAAAAGAGTAAGAGGCTGTTAGGCTTAGCTTAGCTTCCTTAATATTAGATCTTTTTAAAAACTTTTAGTCTCACTAGGCACACAATGCATTTGTGTCTGATTTATTTATTTATTTATCTATTGATAGATAGATTGACTGACTGGTACCAGGAATCAAACTCAGGACCTTGTGCTTGCCAGGCAGGCACAGCACCACTGAGCTAAATCCCCAGTACATTTCTGTTATATTTAAGTCAGTTATTACTTGCTTAAGCCAAAGTAGAAGTTAATGTTTCTAAAGGCAATCTTGGTAGATTTCGTGAATAGAGGACATAAAAACTGAAAACAGGCCCCATGTGTGCATGGTCCTGCACTGGCTGCCTCAGGGCTGTACGACGTGGGACCTCTCTGTGGAGGAGGCTGTTGTGACAGATCATCAGAAAGCTGTCCGTTCAAGGGTGCACAGTGGCTTTCAGCATGCACTCTCCCTGTGTGGGTCACCTGAGCTCCAAGCCTTGGTTCTGGCTACCTTACCTTTGCTGGATTCCTTTAAAACATTGCTAATACTGGGCATAGTGGCACATTTCTGTAATCCCAACAGTCAGGAGGCTGAGGCAGGAGGATTGCCAGGAGTTCACCTGAGCTACATAGTGAGACCTTATCTCAGAAAACAACAAAACAAAACAAAAAATTCCTAAGAATGTTTTAAATCAAGACTGGATTTCAAATTTAGTTGAAAACTTTTTCTGCGTCTATTGAAAAGATTATGAAAATTTCTCCTTTCATCTGCTAATGTGAACTACCTTGATATATTCGCTAATTTAACCATGTATTGTGGAAATAGTCATTAGTTCCTGGGAATTTTCCTGAGTGTATCCTGCAGTGACCTGGGTGCTGCAGTTCACTCAGCCATATAGTCCACTCTGTGGTTTCGTGTCACATTGTCTGTGGCAGGGACTTCTAAGGCTAAGTGGTGCCCAGCAGGTGAGGAGGGGTGGGAAGTGAGAGCACAGTGACCTAGTTAGATACATAAATATTAAACTGCAACTTACATCCTTTATGAGCAGTAACTAAAGGATGTGTTGATCTGACACTACACTTCTTAAACTTTAGGATAACTATTTAAAAAGCAATTTCATACTGAGGTATAAAGTTTCTTACATCTACGTGAGTGCATATGAAGAGTATACATTATATATTATTATGTGGTTATTTATAACTTGAATGACGTGAAGTTTTAACTTGAGCTTTCCTTGAGTGTGCTTGAATTAATTTCTGCCTTAAAGTGATGAGCTAGGGAAGTGCACGTGTGTGTTGTGTATAAAAGACAACTCCACAGAATAACAAGTGTTCGGGAGGTTTGGAGACCAAAATACATCATGCTTATCTAGTTACTAAGTGAAGAGCAAGGCAAAATATTTCTGTGCTTGTTAACAGCATTTACTCTTGAAATTGTTGGCGGAGCTGACTTTTGTTGTGGCTTCTTGCCAGGTACTTTATTACCAAGGTTGCCGTCAGAGCCGGGCATGACATTACTCACCATCAGAATTGAGAAAATTGGGCTGAAAGACGCCGGGCAGTGCATCGATCCCTATATGACAGTCAGCGTAAAGGGTAACGACTCCCTCCTTTTGCCCTCTTTTTACCACATGACTTCTAATTTGTCAGTTTCTTTGAGAGGTGGTCTTGTATCTATGACAACTCATTCTAATTCATTCTGCAATAAGGCAAAATTCCTGCAAGAAATCATTGCTCCATCACTATAAACATTTCTGGGAAATTTATTGAAAATATTTTCCTTTTTATAACTTATGCCCTTGCTTTTGAGATTGACTTTCTGTATTTTTTTGTTCTTTTAAAATTACTGTTACGGCGTTTTCTTTTCTTTACCGTGGATGCTCTATTAGTCTGTCTTGGCAGCATAAGTGATTACATCCACCGTGGGGAGTTGGCACAGGTGCACAAGCCTCTGTCCTTTTTACGTCCCCTCCCGTCTTACTCGTCCTCTCCCACCCTTGGGTGTCTTGCTGTTCTCCAAGACTGTCCGTGGTGCTGACTAGAGTCCACGTTACCCTAATGGCAGCTGCAGTGCTGGTGCAGGTTAACGAGTCCCCACCCCCACGCCACCGGCGTGTGGTTTCCCCAGCAGAGCCCTGTGTCCTGTCCCCTCACCCTCGCCTCCCTGCCCCGGACAGGTTTCTGACACTCGTCCTGCTGGAGTGAGCACCAGTCCTCCAGAGCGTGGTTAATGGAGACAGGGAGGCAGGCTCAGCCACAGCACCCGACCCTCATGTGGTCCCTGGGCGTCCCGGTGCCTGGATCCTTCACTGAGCACTGTTACCACAGGCAGGAAGTATGATTCTTGTGGGATTTGTTTTTCTCCCCTGTCCAGTGTAGCAGCTGTTATTCCCTGAAAACATTTTTTTCAATCTGAAGGAAGGAAACTAGTGGTTAAGTTCTTTTGTTGTTGCTGAACATATGAAGTATTTTATGTAAATCACTAAATAATTATTGGTTGCCAAGTGTGTAATCCCAGCTGGTTAGGCAGCTAAGGCAGGATGATCACTAGAGCCTAAGAGTGTGAGACTGGCCTCGGAAAGACAGTGAGACCTGGTACTACAATGAAAAATAATAACAACAACAATAATAGAATGGTTAAGGATGAAGTCATTCCATTATCTAGCAATAATCCCATAATACAAGTGAATCACTTAGTCTGTAGTTTGAGGCAAATCAGAGGAAAAGATCTGGGGTGAAATGAAATGGAAGAACTTCCTCAGTCGTAGAAATAAACTCAGACCCAGAGGAGGAAAAGGGGCTCAGCCATAGAGGAAAGTGCCACTGTGAGGAGACCGTGGACCACGGCTCTGGTCGGTGGCACTGACCTGTGGCCTGGCCACTCAGCGGGTGTGCAGCCTGGGAGAGGGCTTGGCTCTTCGTTCTTGTGCCATTTGCAAAGCTTCATAACCCATTCAGAAATGTGCTCTGCGACATTCAGAACTGCTCAGTGATAATGCAGTAGGTGCTAGGTCGCTGTTACATACATGCTGGGCTGAGACGTGGCTTTGGGAGCTGAGATAGTCCAGCATACTAAATTAAGTGCCCCAAGACAGTGCTGTGGGACAGTGCATAGATGCAGAGTCACTAAATGAGTCCATGTTGGATTTGATTAACTGGGACTCTTGGATCTTGGAAATAAAACCGTACACAGCAAGTTAGTATCTGTCTGGTGTTTTAAGTCAACTGTGTTATAGTAACTCTAACCAGGACTTAGATGATGTATACGACATTTTACTTTTTTTTTTTTTTTTTTGTACTGGGGATCAAACTTGGGTCCTTGAGCTTGTGGGGCAGGCGGCAGAACCACTGAGCTAAATCCCCAGCCCCTACATTTTACTTTTTGATGAAAGGCTCTGTGGGTAGTTCTCACGGCCATTTTGGGTTGTCCGACTTAATTATAATAGGAAAGTTCTGACAGTGTTAGATGGGTCTTTCCAAGCTGTGCACATGATCAAAATTGGAAATGAGGGGCAGAGGCCACACTGCAAATTTGTATTCCACACAAAAGCAGTAGTGCCTGCCCTGTAAGGGAATCAGCCTCTTACCTGCACGGGCCACACTGCCCCCCCCCCCCCCCGCCAGCTCTGTATTCATCTGGCCGGGGCAGGGCCTCCTCCCGTCCAGAAGGTCTCCTGCCCCACCTGCGCAGCTTCCGCCCCACCAGCAGCCACGGGGGAATCCGTGTGCACTGGGGGCTCCTGCCAGCCCTCTCTAGGGCTGTGTGGTATCTGCACTTTTCAGTGTGTACATGCACCTGCTCTTAAGCAGAAGCTTGTTTCTCTCCAGACCTGAACGGCATAGATTTAACGCCTGTGCAGGACACTCCGGTGGCTTCAAGAAAGGAAGACACATACGTTCACTTCAGTGTGGACATTGAGCTCCAGAAGCATGTGGAGAAGTTGACCAAAGGTATGTGGCATGCATCGGGGCCCGGCCGGCAGAAATGCCCTGGGTCTGTGTGCGCAGTGCCTGGCAGAGCACTGTCCCGTGGTGTCAAGGGACACTGACTTGAGAAAGTCAAGTCAGTGAGTACTTTGTAAAACTGCGGGATTGGGAATTGTGGGGTTTTTTTGGAACCGAGGATCAAACTCAGGTCCTTGCGCTTGCGCAGCAGGCGGCGAAACCACTGAGCTAAATCCCCGGCCCCGGGATTGGGAATTGTATGATCTACGTGTAGGTTAGCCTTGGAATGTAGCAAAACGTTCTTCGATGGTAAGATTTTTATTGTCTTCTATGACACAGCAGGAAGTTTTCTCCCACTGGCAAGTGCTCCTGGCAGGTCTGAGGGCTGTTGCTAGCCCTGTAGCAGCGGTTGGATGTCCTGGGGAAGGCTTTCCATCCCTTGGAGTTTGTTGGCAGGAAACTGGGAAAGGTCAACACACATTTCCATGTTACACTGTTCTCGGGAGCTGGTGCCAGTTCCCACCCACGGAACTGTCTGAACAGACTTGTATTTACATGGAAGAACTAGAGCAGCCCTTCAACACTGCAGGAGCATCTCACACCTGACCCAGCACGAGCTAAGGGGTTTGAATCTCAGCCTCACAAATACTGAATTTCGAGGTCTGTTTGAGGGGAAAGAGAAAGAGTTAGGCTTCTGTATGAGACCCTCTTCAGCGCCTATGTACCTAGTCACATTGCCTTTTGAAGCAGTTTCTTTGGGCACTGCTGATCTGTGATGTCTTGTGTGCCCTGTGGTGTTTCACACTCACACTCGCTAGTGCCTGCACTTACAGAAGGACCTGATGTTCTTGAGCCAGTCCGCAGCATCTGGTCGTATTCCACACAGGTCACTTTGTAAAGTGTGCTTGCTCCTGTGCTTCCGGTGATCAGTGAAAAACACAGAGATCCAGGAGAAAGTGCTGTACAGTTCACGGGTCTGTGTATCCCATCCCTCAGGTGCAGCTATCTTCTTTGAATTCAAACACTACAAGCCTAAGAAGAGGTTCACCAGCACCAAGTGCTTCGCTTTCATGGAGATGGATGAGATTAAGCCTGGGCCCATTGTGATAGAGCTGTAAGTGGTGTGCAGAGGGCACTGTTCCATGTCTCTCCCCAGCCCTCTGCCCTAGAGTAACCTTGGGGTAGATCAGTCACCTGGGTATATTAATGCTCTCTATTGCGGTTACAGCTACAAGAAACCCACTGACTTTAAAAGAAAAAAGTTACAGTTACTGACCAAGAAACCACTTTATCTTCATCTGCATCAAACTTTGCACAAGGACTGATCCTGACCCGAGTAACCTGGAGCTCCTTTCAATCTCAGCAGCCAGTAGCATGAATGATCGCTCTGCGGATCTTCACTTCCTCGGGCAGGGAGTGGGCTCTGCCCAGCGAGGCCAGTGAGCCCTTGGATGGCCGCACGGTAGGCTAAGTCCGGCTGTTGCAGAGCAGAAGACTCCTTTGGATGATGGCTTATTGTAGGTGTCGGACGTGCTCTTTTCTGTTAATTGTGCATTAAGAATCTGTTTTCCAGGTTACCTCTGCCCTGCCTGCTTCCTGGGACAGTGCTGATGTGGTAGGTGTCCTCATCTCCACACCCCACGTGGCAGGAAGAATGTCTCGGGTTTCCACCTCTGCTCCCTTTTGACCCGGTGTGTGCTCTGGTCGGAGTGGACCTCAGGCTCCGGGAGGTGGGTGGGGTGGTAGCAGGTTGTGTGGAGGATCTGGACCAGCTGTGCTGCCGGAGGTCTGTGGGAAGGGGACAGGCGGCTCTCCTGCTTAGAACAGTGTGCCTGGCCCAGGTCAGTGTCCCCAGGCAGGCACAGTGTTCCCAGATGGTGGCTGCGATTGTTTCCCAGATAACCAGATTGTTTTTCTGAAAATGAGCATATTTTAGTCATGTTGATTAGCTGTTCTGCATCACATTGTCTTTTTTTCTGATTTTAGTTCGCATTGGAAGCGTCTCAGAATAAACACATTTCTAGATGGGTTTATAATGTCTTGTAGGTCATGTCATCCAAAAATAATTGCGTCTGATACTAATGAGATACTGCAGGAGTAACTGCTGATTTTCTGACAACTGATTGTGAAACCTTAAAACCTGAATACCTTTACTTAGAGTGATAAGTATGCAAAATCGGCAGACTTTCTATTTTTTTAATATAGGTAGATAGGATTGCCTTTTATTTCCTATTCAGATATATTGGCATTCATCCACATGAAAGCGTGCAGGTCATTAGCTTATTATAATTTTGACCATTTACATTACTTTTGACTTGAGGAGGCATAAACTGAACTTTCATAGCACATGAGGTGAGTATTTGATACACTCGACATTAAGATTTGTGATGGGCTTTCTGTGGCTTAGATGTGGAACCCACATATTTTAATTGTCACTATTTTAAACCAGCAGTGCACGAGGGAGTAGTGCCAGCTCCTATTTTAAACGCGTGGGATAGCCTAGGTATAGTGGTCAGCACGTTCGCTTTTCATAGTCAGTAACCACAGCGGAGTTGTGTTGCCCTTGCACTTCAGGAGACCTGGTCTACTTCCGAGTGTCAGTCAGGCCACTTCTGCTCACTAGCTGAATGCTAACACAAACGATGAGCCTGAAAGAGTTCTCAACCAAATTCAGTCTTGTCTTTCACCTTGACTGATAAATCCCAAATACTAAAATGACTCAGTCCAGAGTAGCTCTGGGAGATGAAGAATCTGCCTTAAGAAACTGCTTTCTTTTCACTCCGCTCAGCTTTGGAGTCTGCAGCCCCCAGGCCGTGAGCTCCTCGGGGCGAGAACCCATCCTCTGTGTCGTGCACCTTTCCTTCCGAGGTGCTTGGCAGCGCTGTAGCCTGTGGAGCTCTAACACACAACCCCGAAGCCTACTATTAAAGTGTAGCAAAGCAGGCGTACTGTCCTCCTTTCTCACACACTGCGAGATGTGCGCAGCTGAGTGATCTGCGTGGGCAGCCAGTGTACTGCATGCGAGTGTGCTGCAGCTGAACCGCACATGCCTTGCAGCAGCAGTGAAGAAGCCGGACCCGAACAGTATGTAGTGAGTTGGGCATGCATACAGACCCAAATGAAGTGACAAAAGATGACCCTGTCTAGAAGCAGTGAACGGAATACGCCACATCCCACAAGGGACTGAAATTCACTTTCCAGCGAAGTCAGCCAGTGGACAGTGCCCACAACGGGAGTGGAAGTGCTGCTTTCTGAGCGAGGCAGTGCAGTAGGGAAACCCAGAAACAGCCAGCTGGAGCTGACGTCTGATACAGGGGCCAGCCTCCAGTGGGAAGCCGGGTGCTCCACCTGACTGCCTGCCTGGGGTGATCTTGGCCACAGGAGTGGCGCAGTCGGGTGGAATGAGAGGCGAGGGTCACCCTGGTGCAGACCTGCTGGGACAGCTACTCGGGATCTCCATGGCTCGCTGACGTTCTGGGACAGGATATAGAAGTACCAATGGGATTTAGGGAGAATGAATCAAAAATGAGATTTACCATTCCTACTTCCTAGCTGCAGTGTGTGCTCTTTAAAATTAAAACTTATGTTGACTTTTTGTGTCCTGAAGGGGTTGACAGATGACATTCAAAGGTTGTGTTCCTGATTGTCTTATTTTACAGGTTAAAAATGGCAGATGGTGTTAGATGTCATCTCTTCTTGACATTAATTGGAGGGAGGCCATGTAGATGGAATTCCTTTCCTGCAGGAATCATACATTCCGTTTGAACTCTTGAGTACCCTGACTCGAGAGGTCCCATCTCTCCACATGCTGTGGCAGGTGGTGTCTCACGCGAAACATCGTGCGCTGTAGTCACAGGGCACACAGCGTGGCCGGGACAGGCCAGGCTCTGGGTTTCAGGACATCATTGTAGCAGTAAGCAAAAGCTGAGCCTTTTATACTTTTAACTCAGTCTAGATCCTAAGCCTCTTAAATGTGCTGTTAAATGATCATCCTCAAAATGTATGAAGAGCGAGCGAGTCCCTAGGAACAGTGAAGACAGTGTAGTAGCAGTCCAAGACTAAGTGTGGCTCACTTCCAGATTCTTAGACTTGGGATCTCGAAGGAAAGGGGCAAATGTCCAAACACCAACTTTGGAACAGCATCTGTCAAAACAGAATGGAGTTCAGCCCATGTTGACCGAGAGCAGGGTGGCAGCCTCAGGCCTCAGTCACTTTGCTCTTCTCATTTTTGGTTCATGGGCCTTCAGTCAGTTGTGGGATGTGGGAAAGAGAACAGACTGCATTTTTAAGAAGAAATTTGCCTTCACAGTCATGACACGTCATTTCTATTTTGCTGTTACACCCCTAAATGCAATCATGGTAAACAACAGTGAGGTCAAAGTTCTTATTGCTATTGTGTGCTCACATGTGGCTCAGTGAGCCAGGCAGAGGTGTGAGCAGCCATGCAGCCGGCAGGGCTGCAGCACTCACCTGACAGGGCATGGCTTCACCAGAGCCAGAGCTGCTGCCAAGCTGCCAGCCGTCCTGGGAGCCGGAGTTACAGCGGGTCTCTCGACAAGCAACGAACCGACAGACACTTGGAAATATTGTTTTTATTAACTATTACTACAAAGGACATCAATGAGAGGGGAGGTAAGGTTTATGATCATTGCTGGGGATTTAGCTCAGTGGTTTCACTGCCTGCTGTGCAAGTGCAAGGACCCGAGTTCGATCTTCGGTACCAACAACAACAAAAACTGTATGATCATTGAGTAAACATCTTTACGTAACAGTCTTTTCGACCAGTACGGGCGGGGGAAGGTGTGGGCCAGCTTATAAACACAACTGCTCTGTATTCAGTTGGTACACTAAAAATGGACAATGGAAATGTGTTCTTAAAGCATTTCCACAGGAAATGGTCATTTTTTAGGACATTCTGAATCACTTTGCAATTATATATGCTACATTAACTAAAACAGGTATTGTTACTGGAGATTTCAAAGTTGAAAGGACACTCGAGCTTAGGCAATTTTTAAGAGGGGGAAGATGAGACTTTTGAATTGTTTGGCTCAAAAATGCACACTGCCCAAGGCAGCTTAGTACTAAAAACCTTTTAAAATAAACTTTTGGATTTCAAAGCTGATGAAAACCTTTTGCCATGTGAACAGTGCAGCCCACTTCCTTCTGACTGGAGTCAGAGTCACGGGCTCTGCCTCACAGTCTGCGAGGAGTCCCGGCTGCTGTATGGAGAGGCAGGCGCGTGCTTCTCTCTGGGGCCCACGGGCAGTGAGTCTCCTTCGGCAGGTGGTGGTGGGTAATCCTGGGGGCCGGAAGGCGGTGGTGGCAGTCTCGGACCAGGAAGAAAATACTGTCTAGGGTTAAGCGGGCCCGGAGGTCTGAATGGTGCATGTCCTGGCAGGGTGCCTGGGGCGAACTCTCTCAGGCCCAGTGGTGGGTACATACACGGAACTGGAAAGCAGGAGTTACACCGTAAGCACCCAGAACAAAGAAGCCTCCAAGTATGCTGAGGGAGGATTTAATTCCCACATCCCAAGGGAGCTAGTGACGCATCTGATTTCACAGGTAAGGGAAACTGAGGCTTGGCAAGTTCAAGCTACAGCTTGAGGCTGGCCAGCCCAGAAGCATGAAGGCAGAACTTTAACGTGGCCTGCCTGGCTCTGGACGTGTTTTCTTCATGGTATAGTTTCGTGGCCATCTCATGTGGAGGTGCTGTCTACCATGCCGAGATGACAGATTATGCATAAGAGCTGCACTGCAACAGTGACCTTTTAAGGGAATTCTACTGCCTATTATGTCAGTCACAAATTCACACAGTAGCTGGGCACAGACCCATCACATGCCACCAATGTCAATGAGCCTGCCCTGCCAGACGTGGCCTTGCATCTCCACTGGTGAAACTCAGCTACATTCATTAGGTTGCTACGAGAGTCCTCTTGAACACCCCCTCCCACCTGTCCTCACTGGAGGAGTGAGGGTTTGACCTTTCCTTCTCCATACTATGCGAGCTTTCTGTCACCATCTGCTGCCGCACAGGGCTGCCTGGCATGAGCACCTGCAGGACTGGTACTTGCGGCTTTCTGGGAAGAACCCTTTCCCTGCCTGTAGGAGTCAGCTACTGCCTGTGTCTGTGGGGAGATCATGTAGTCAAACTGTCCCAAGAAACTGTGGGGAGGTCGGAATGGCCTCTGTGAGCTTAGCCTTGTATTGTGATACCCAGGATTAGCAACTGCTGAGCGAGGGGCAGAAGAAAAAATGGACATACTGGACAAGCCAGTCATTAGCAACTGTTCTAGTGGGGGTGATAGGAGAGGACAGTTATGCTGTCCAGAGCGTCGTACCGAAAGGCGGAGGTGGCCCAGGCATTGGCTGAGGTCCGAAAGGCCCGCAGAGCGGTGGTGGTGGTCCATATCCAACAGGTGGTGGCAGAGGGGCCCCCATAAATGGTGGCCCTGGGAAAGCAGGGGGCCCCTTCATGGCCATGTTAACCTGCAGAACAGAAGTGGTTACAGCTTTAAATCCAGTGACAGAACAGCGGCAACACCAGGAAAACTGAAGCCCAGGAGACAGCAGGCGCCCATCCAGAGAGCAGGGCCAGTGCAGTGACCTCCTGCCGTGTCCCCAGCAGCTCTGTGGTTAGAAGGACGCTGCGGAGCAAGCACTGGCCCAAGCTGTCACCACTTGTGAGTGCACAGTGAGCTCTGGAGGAGTCAAGCCTCACGCTGAGCAGTGCGCTGCGAGGACACGCCAGTGCATGTCCCTCGCCACGAAAGCTCAGCACCATCCTCGACAACGTGTGGCAGGGGCGGTGAAAAGCTTGCAAGGGAAGTATGTTCCCGGAGCACTGCACTGGAACATGGAAGGGTTTTGCACACTAGTGGTGTTACATGCTCAGGGAGATAAGCCTTTCTGACAGGAGCTTCCCTTGCCAGCGACACTGCCCTGAGACACTGGCCAATCACGCCTGTGGACCTGGGTGCCCAGGAAGTGAGGACAGCGAGCTCTGACTGGCAGGGGCAGCTCTGTGCGGTGTGAAGGCCACCAGCTGTGACAGCTGCGGGGACGCGGGAGGCACTTCTGCGGACAGAGCGCAGCCTGGGCTGGCCAGAATGAGCTCTCCCGTCCAGCACATCTGCTCTCCAACTCGCATGCCTGTGGTCTCCCCACCTGGAGGCTGAGGCGGGAGACTGCTATGAATTTGAGGCCAGCATGGTATACACTGAGAGTCCAAGGCCAGCCTGAGCTGCACAGCGAGACCCTAGCCCCCAAGCTCGGAGGAATCCGCTCCGAGGCTGCAGCCACAGCTGACTCTAGGCGCGCACACAGGCGTGTGGGGTTAGACTTCCACACGCCCAGGTCAGTGGGGTCGCAGCTGCCAGGCAGGCTAAGCGGCTGCGCTGGCTCAGGCCTCGTCCTGCAGGTGCTGCACTTACTGCTGCTGGACGCTCGGCTGCAGATGTCACGCTGGGCTCCTGTGGAGCAGTCTGCTTTGTGAAAGAACAGAGGGAGATGTAAACAGGACAGACGGAAGAGGCGCCCGGAGAGGGCAGGGAAGGGCCGCGCCCGCAGGGCTCACCTTGCCCTCATCCAGGCCCTTCGCTGGGGAGGAGCCTCGGGAGCCGCTGCTCACCATGGGACCGGGACTGGGGCCGGGGCGGGGGCCAGCAGCTGTAAGGGGCCAGGGAGCGGACTCAGACTGTGCACTCTGACGGGAGAGGGCCACACCCGCTGTTTCACACTGGGAAAAGATGAGGCTCCCTGGGGCCTCGGCGACACTCAGGATGTGGAAAGGCCCATCGGCTGGCCCTCGGGAAGCAGTAACAGCCCTGGCTGTACTTTTCAGAAGACAAACCAGCTGGGGGCAGGTAAAGGTTCAGCTCTTCACTAGAGAGCTATGTGAGGGCTGGGAAAGGCCCAGGAGCCATGGTGTCGGCAGAGTTCTGACACTGAGACGAGAGCTGCCTTGGAGCAGAGAACAGCAGTGAAAGTTGCGCATTCATGGACAGCTCTGCTCCTGGGCTCCGAGCCACAGGCCTGACAGCCAGTCTGAAGACTGGCTCTTTTCAGCCTGCGTGGAATCTGGCTTCCAGTCAGTGTGTTACAGACATCGAGAATCAGAAATGAGACACCAGTTTGTATGACAGTAAGAGAAATGGAAGTATGTATGCTGCATAAACCCTAAAGGTGTGAGGCTACCTCCCTGCTGTCAGGCAAAGGAGCACCACAGACATCCGGGATAAAGGGTTCTACACCACGTTACAGTGATGGCCGCATCCCCAGATTGCAGCACGCCTCCTCACAGCTGTACCCCAGGAGTGGCCTACAGCGCCATCAACAGATGAGTGGATAATGAAAATGTGTTCATCCACAAAGGAGTTCAAGGCCACGAAGGACAAATTTAACTTATTTATAGGGAGATGGATGCACCCTGAGACCATAAAGCTAAGTGAAATGAGACAGAAAGTTAAGTATCACATGGTTTCTGCTGTATGATCAAGCCAAAATACAATTTAAAGAGCAAAGTGAAAGGCAAAAGAAAACAGGGAGGAGGACTCTGGAGTTGGGAAGGGAGGAGCAGGGGACAGAAAAATGATTTAAGGTGTGATAGGTAGATCGGCCCCTCCCATGCATCATGAACACACACCCCTAAGAAGGATAAAAGTTCCCACTTCACAGCATGCAGTGAAGAGAAAGGCACACATGCTTCCAGCTCTGCAGCTGATCTTGTCGTAAACTACTCCAAAGATGGACTGGAAAATGTCCTCCCCTGTGCTAGACAGACCCACACTCCAGAATGCTGCTTTCCTTCTCATGCTCCAAAGGGAAAAAAGGGAAAGACCCACCGGGAACCACTCACCGAACTCATTCCTCGGCAGGTCTCTTCGCGAGAAGGCTCCAGAGATGGGCCGGCTGGGGGGCTCCGTGCTCAGGGGTGGGGAGCATTCACCTCCGCTCAGGCTCATGGGGAACGGGCCGAAGGAGCCGTTCTGGCTCAGGGTACCTGGGGCGACAATGCTCACTGCATTTTCTGGCAGCCTCTGTGTTCCCGAGGGAAGCGTGCAGAAAAGCACCAAGGCAGCCTACCTCTCTGGGGAGGGTTCTGGGTCCCAGGTCGTCCAGGCATCGGCTTGACAATCACAGGCTCGTCCTGCTGCATCGCCATCTTCTGGGTCAGTTCCAGCAATCTGGACACAGAGAACGGCCTGAGTGTGACAGCGACTGATCCCCGCGAGGAGCCCCCTGCACCACAGAGGCAGAGCCACGCACTTGTGCCTCAGGTTAGCGGCTTCCCTTCTCTCCTCAGTGAGCTGCCTTTCTGCACTGCGTGCTTTGAGCTGTGGGAGACAGAGTCCAAGTTCAGCCGTGGAGCCTTTGAGGAAACAGGAAAGGGACAAGAAAAAGAAAGGAAAGGAAAAGATCTCACCCAGTTCTCATGGGCCTTCTTCTCGTGAGTAGCAAGCTGAAAGACAAGACGCCAAAAACTGCACTCAGGGCCTTACTGTGGCCTCTGGCAGTGTCAGAACTGCCCGAGTTAGGCATCAAAGAGCGCCAAAGCTGAGGGCAGTACAATCGTTACCTGGTTTTTAAAGGAGCGCTCTGTTTTCTGTAATTCTTCCTCCATTTCTTGAATTCTCCGCCTAATAGTGATAGTTTTATCAGTTAAAACTGAATAAAATTTGAAACAATCTGACCATATTACCTTTACTCTAACAGCTTACCTTTGAAGACTTCACAACACATACAAAAACGTTTTATATAGTGGTAGGAGTACAGTGGGAGCAAAACTAATACTGGGCCGGGGATGTAGCTCAGTGGTTCCACCGCCTGCCTCGCAAGCACAAGGTCCTGAGTTTGATCCCAAGTACAAAAAACCCCCCCAAAACAAAAAACTGATACTTCATAATCCCCTTATTTTTCATTTAATGGGTAGAGATTCTGTGTTGATAAATTATGATTTCCTTAGCTGTTCTGCAATAATGTTCTCAAATAATCTTGTTAAGGATATCTTCCTCCATAAAGGTTCTTCTTTTAATTCTAGCCATAGGAAATGAGCCAGCAGGCCACCTCCTGGGCCAGTCCTGTCCAGGGCACAGTGACCCAAGGGTTTCGCTGTGTGACGGGAGCAGATCACTGTCCTGAATGCTGACTTGAGGGACCCGGGCTCCCTGACTCGCGCCAGCACTGGCCTCAGAACTTTTCTGTTAACAAGTTTTCACCTGTTAAGGTTTCTCTCCTGTATGAATTAAATGCACTCATATCCTCTGATTACTGGTTTATGCTTCTGTGCCAGTCTTTTCTGTGTAATGTGAACAGTTTGACAAAGCAACTTAGCCCTCGCTGCACTGGACACGGATGCCACACTCACTTGCACACTTTGACTTCCTCTGTGGCCAGCACCACCTTCTCGTCTGCAGCCGACAGCCACTGGTCTCGCTCCTGCAGCTCATACTCTTCCTGACTCAGCTTCCTAGGACAAGGGCAGCTGTCAAGGGCAAACTCTGCCCACATGCCACTCCCCCAGACTCCCAGGAAGGAATTCACACCCACCACTCCGGAAGCCCCACACCGGAAGCCCCACTCCGGAAGCCCCACTCCGGAAGCCCCACTCTGGAAGTCCCACTCCGGTAGCGGGCTCTTGGCAAATCACTTGCATTCTACAAGCTCTCCCTGGAATTCTCTATCCCCAGCCAGCAGAACAGACATAAGGAAGCACAGGGTGCTCCTGAGCCAGCCGCCTGGGCTGAGACAGGATGCACGGTGGACAGCCAGGCCTGACCAAGCTGGCGCAGGAAAGGGGTCAGGATCAAGCGAGGGCCAAGCCCACTGCCTCCTCCTGCCAGGGAAAGCCCACCACCTGCTGCCCTTACGTTGCCAGCGAAGAACCGAAGAACCATTTCTCCATCGAGCCTGACGCCATGATAAGGACGCCTTGCCTCAGGAGACATGGGTGTCTGTGGCCAAGACCCAGCTGGAAAGGGACCTGTGGGCCCCAGTCCCTGTGAGGTTGGCGCCTCCTGGGGGCCACACATTGAAGACAAGGTAGAGACGTGAGGCTGAATGGAGCCCTCAACAAATCCCTGGGTTTCGAGAAAATAGAAGAGGAGCTGACGGAGGTGGAGGAGCCTGGCGAAAGCTGCAGGCTTTTGCTGAGCTCGGACAGTGCTACGCCCTGGTACTGAGCAGGCGGAGGCCCCGAGGGCCGAGCCGGGTCTGAAGGAGCTGGGCTGCAAAGCAGATGGCAGTGACGCCTCAGGTCTGCTCCACTGGAGGCTGGCAGCGTGCGAGGCTTGGATTTCCAGTTACCATACCTCACGTCTGCCCACTCAGAGCCTGCCAGGAGCCCCATAGGACAAGATGCCAGGCCAAGTCCTAGACAAGGGAGCTGCGGAACAACATCAGCCCCAGGTTGAAAAGAAGTGTGCCTTGTAGACAAGAAAGTAAACGTCCAGTATGCATTTCCAGAGGATGAGAAACCACAACACTGAGAAACAGCTTGGTGTGGCAGTGTGCCTAGCTACTTGGGAGGCTGAGGCAGGAGAAGACTGGGTCCAGGAGTTCAAGAATAGCCTGGGCAATACAGATGGACCCTGTCTCTTAGAAGAAAACAAAGGGGTTGGGGTGCAGCTCAGTGCTGGTGCACAGGCCTGAGGGCCCCAGCACAGAAAAAGGAGGAAACCGGAACTGTGGTAATGCAAAGTGGGTGCTCAGTGAGTGCTCTTGGCAGCAGATACTCGGCGAAGTGGGATCGAGTGCATCGAGAGACAGAGCAGGGGAGACATCCAGAACGCGGGGAGAACCACTGTTCAGCAGTCTGACTTGTTTACCTAGAATGAGGAGAATGAGGCAGGATTCCCATGTAAGAAAAGACCCCAGATTAAGATGCCCGCAGAGTGAGAGGGGGAAGGAGCAAGCCCACCACATAGCACCTCAACAACTGCTGAGAACGGAGAGACGATGCAAGCAGAGGGTGGGGCAGACGCTTGTGAAAGGGAACATAAGGTCGAGAATGGATTCCTTACAGAAACTGCAAACCCAGAAGACAATCTGTCATCTCCAGAATACTAAAATTAAACGACCATCATAATTCTATGACCAGCTTAAAGTTCTTTCAGAAATGGACTAGAAGGAAATAAAGACATTTTCATGTAAAAACAAACAATCCAATTTATCATCTTCAAGAAGAATGAGAGTTTCTTTTGTGGGGGGCTTTTTTCAGACAGGATCTTGGTGTTTAGTCCAGGCTGGCCTCAAACTCCCTGCAATCCTCCTGCCTCAGCCTCTCAAGTGCTGAGATTACAGGTGTGTACCACCATGTCTGGCTAAGAATGAAAGTAATTTCACAGAGAAGACCTATGGTGTAGAATGAAGAATTGACAGGAATGGTAACTATGTACACAAAGTGAGTGTACATGGGTGGGGACCACCGTGAATGACGGTACAATGTCCCTGCAGTCTGCGGTGTGGAGCATAAGCGTACATTACCATGACAGAGTGGCTGTCAGGAGGCAGTGAGGGCAGAAGAGCGTGCCCACTCCCTCACGGAGACCTTCACTAAGTCCAGGGCACACGCTGCGGCCTTCAAGCTAGCTATGGAAGGATGAGTAGAGCAAGCTATGGCTGCGCTGAGCTTACACAAAAGCAGAACTCAAAAGACTCCACCAACCTGCGAGAAAGAAGAATGAACGGGTGCACAAGCAAATCCTCCAGCGATGACTGGGTGGCCCTATACTTCAGAAAGCACCCTTGGGCAGCCAGCAGGGCAGCAATCGGGCTTCCAACCCAGGTGCAAGAAAGGGAAGAGGAGGTGACTGGGAGAAAGGATGGCCTGGGCGGAACCTCCTGCGGCTGGGGACAGGCAGGGGGCTCTGGGAGCGGCTGAGCACAGCGGTCCCATGACCTCGAGGAAGACAGAAGCTGAGGACGAGGGCCAGACACTGCTCTTTCTGGCTAGGATGTGGTCCGCCATGGAGCTGCGCACAGGGCAAGGAGGGCAACACTGCAGGGCGGCACCACGGGAGGCATCCGCAGAAGAGGAGCCCTGCCCAGGTGCACGGCCCTGCCCGCTGCTCAGTGACTGACAGAAGAGAGCACAGGCGAGGCAGCCCAAGCCCTGCCTGCTGCTCGGTGACATCGCCCGCCGGCCGCAGGCAGCGCCTTACTTCTGCAGTGCCATCTCCTTCTGCTGGTACAGCTCGTTCAGGATCTCCACCTTTTGCCGCAGCGTCCTGTACTCCTCCTCCAGCCCGGCCTTGGTGGACTGCAGCACCCCGCAGCTCTGGCCCAGCTTCTCTATCTGCCCTGTGAGGGACCAGTGTCAGCGCGGGAGGACGCAGGCCCGCCCAGCTCCCGCCCAGCTCGGGTTGAGCCCCACCTTCCAGGTCACACTTGGTGGACATCGAGGCTCTCAGCTTGGCTTGTAAAAGTTTGAGATCCTCCGTGAGCACCGAGATTGCGGTCTGGGTCTAAACATTGCAAGAGAGGGGCCAGGGATGTGGCTCAGCAGTGCCGCCGCCTGCCTTGAAAGTGCAAGGTCCCAAGTTCGATCCCCGGTACCAAAAATAGAAAGGTTGCAAGAGAGAGAGAGAGAGAGAGAGAGAGAGAGGGAGAGAGAGGGAGGGAGGGAGAGAGAGAGAGGGGCACATTCTTGAAAGTGAGGCACAGTAAGGGCGCAGGCGCGTAGCGGGCACTGTGCAAGGACCTCACCCGGGAGACATCCAGCATCTGCTTAATTTTAGTTCTCATCTCATTCTGGTCACCTGAAAAAACAAGAAGCTTTAGTTGCCTCTTCTCCCATGGCTTTTTTAAACTCCATTTTCCTGATTTCCCCAAAACTAAATTAACGCTCACCGAACACTGAAAGGAAAAACAAATTCACGACAGAACTGATTCAGTGAGTTTCCCGCTGGGAGGGCTCTCAATGGGGCTGCTGCTGAGCTGGCAGCACCGCCTCCTTGCCCTAGCGCCATGAGCATGGATTGGGGAGGACGCACTCCTGCAGCATTCTCTGTGTGCCTGTGGCCATCTGCACCCCAACAACCCAGATAGATCTACAAACCCAGTGATGATTAAGCAGAAACTCAGTCAGCTGAGAAGGAGCACCCGTGTACATACTTAAAGACAAGAATGCTCAGGAGGCTGAGGCAGGAGGACTGCCATGAGTTTGGGGCCAGCCTGGACTATATAGTTCATGGCCACCCTCAACTACATAGAGACCTTGTCCCAAATAACCAAAATAAGTAAACAGTAAAGACAAGAAGGCACAAAGGAGCCCATCCGCCCAGGGCTGCTCTTACCTCCCACTTCTCCATTGGCTAATTCATCTGCCTCAGTTCCTCCTGGACCTGGACCCTCAGACTCAGGTCTACACTCTAATCGATCCAACTGCATGATGCAATTGGTCAGGGCCTAGAAAAGGAGCAAGGGGCCGTTAAGAGGCTCTCACCCTAAATCAACACCTTTTGGGGGTTCATGCAATAGATGCAGAGTGCTCAGGGTAAACCTACCCCGATACCATCATCTTTATGAGCCAGAGCAGCTTCCAGTTCCCTCTGAGACTTCTCGAAGGACGTGATCTGCTCACTGAGCTCAGCATTCAACTTCTTCCAGTCTTTGACTTCCTGTTCCAGCTGAAAGTCAGACACACAGACGCCCGTGGGCTGGGCGCTGCAGAAACACCAGGACCACGCAGGCGGGACAAGGAGGCAGGAAGTTGTGTCCCTCTTTGCCTGTCACAGCAGCTAGGACTTGAGTTCAAGAGAGGGCACGTGGCCCCAGCCCTCAGAGCCGTCAAGGAAGCTGCCCCACCCGTCGAACCCTTCCGAAAATGCCTGCTGATTTCAGTGCCTGACTCCCAGCTGGGATGGATGGGTGCATGTCGCTGGGGCTCAACACGTTTCCACACCTTGAGCTGCCGGTGCTATGTGCAGGACTGTCCCATGCCTCTGTTGCGGCTGTGTCCAGATGTCCCCTCCCCTGAAGCCTCACGTGGCCACAGGCAGGGCTTTTTCAGAGGTGCTGAATCTAGAGTGTGTGACTGATTCATGGTGCAGTGCTACGCCCAAGGATGCTAGGGTTAAGGGTGTGAGTGCTGGCAGCCTAAGTAGTCTGGAAGAAAGGGGCAGAGAGACTGCCCTTGTGGCTTTGCTACCTTCGGTCTGCCATGAACTGTTGCCCTCTGCCATGTGCCACCCCACCTTGGAGCCAGCCGATTATGGACCAAAACCTCTACAAACTGGGGCTAAATAACCCCTTTCCCCTTTAACTTTGGGTGTCGGGTATTTTGTCTCAGCAACGAGAAAGTAGCTAAGACACCACCTGATGGGACAGTTGTACATGTACCACCAGGTGGTTTAAGCCGCAGGAACATAACACATTCAAACTAGAGCTGCCTGGCTGGAGACACCAGAATTTCTGGCCCTGCTGTGCACGTGTTGAACCCAGATTCCTGGTCTTCTAACCTTCCTATGGCCAGTGAGGCAGTAACTGCTCAAAGGAGGCTTACAGCAGCCTTAATTCCGAGGTTGAAAAAGCCAATCCATGGCCTGGTGAGGCCGCCCAAGCTAATGACTGGAGCCTGAGAAGACAAAGGCTGAGCGCTGCTATCAACTATACAGGACAGAAAACCCAGGAGAGATGGGGAACATGCGCGCACGCAGTGTGGGGCAGAGCTCAAACTCTGCACAGCTGAGAGCTGGACCCTGCGTGACATCTCCTTACCATGCGAGCAGTCTGGGGAAGAGGGCTACGAGGTAAGGACCCTGGGTTTTCTAATCTGAGTCACTGCTGACTGGACGTTTACCTGCGCTTTCTTCTTCTTCAGCCTCGCATTTTCCTCTTGGACCTGCTGGCACTCAGACTTCACCTTTTCTTCACTGACCTTGGCTTCATTCAGGGCAATCTGGACCTAATGCAGAACACTCCTATTCCTGAGCTGCTGCCAGGGGAAGGAAGGGCCACCTTTCCACCCAGAGCACGTATGGACACCGTTACCGTCCGTCCACAACAAACCTAAGACAGGAAGTGCAGGCAGCCTTACCTCTGATAATTCTGAGGCATTCACTGCAATAACGTCCTTTAACTTCTCTATAGATTTCCTATTTTCCAGTATCTGCCATGGAAACACAGAACACAAAATATGCATTAGGATTTTGGGAGAAACACCAATATGGATGCTAAAAAAAAAAGATATATATTACCAAAACATACGCCAAGCCATCCACCATGTTTTAGGTAAAAACTGGGACCCAATTTGGCCTTGGGGGAAAAATCAAGAGCTTAACGAGATGGGGGAAAAGAATTGAAGCCAATATTTCATGGCACCCACAACCTTCATGGTGACCACAAAGGCAACATTGTGTGAAAAAATGTTGAAGTAAACCAGTTAAAATTAATAGTTTTTTTCTGGTGAGAGAGAAACAAAAATGCCTCAAGGTCACTTTAAAAATACTCATGCCCACCACTCCCAGCCCCGAGGAAGGAGCTTCCGGGCCACTGTTCCACCACTCCCAGCTCAGAGGAGGTGAGCGGCATGGGCGCCAATAGCACCCCCACCCCTTGTCAAAATGAGAAGACACGTAAACAAGTCTCAAAACCAGACTTCCAGATCACGGGCAGCAACCCCAAAGGGAAATGAGATGGAACACTCTGATACTCAACCACCTGGACCCACTGAACTGGCAACCAAAGAGGAATCCCGAAAAAATGAAATCAGAAATAATTTCTCAGATAACAGCAGAGTTTGTGCCCATAGTGCAAAACATGATTAATAAATCTAGAGAGGACACACATAAAAAAAATGGAGGAGCTGAGGAACATGATGGAATCCCAACATAGGAAACAAATGGAATCCATAAAACAGATGCAAACAGATTTCCAGGAGATT
>NW_004624835.1:5156222-5187489 GCF_000247695.1 Heterocephalus glaber | reverse complement strand
AAATTTTTTAAAAAATAAAAATACTCATGCCTGAATTAAAAATAATAGAATTTCAGGGAGGACAGACAGATGTCATGTGCAGAATTTCAAAATATTTATGAAGATATTGGCTCCTCAAGCGACCCTAAGTCTCCGCCCTTTAACTGCAGGTTGTGTGCCATAACTTCCTTCCAAAAAGTGTGGCGTGCAAAGGGTTTGGAATGCTCACTCACCAGGTGTGAGAGTTCAGCAGGGGATCAAGCGCAGCAAGGGGTGGGAAATGTGAGAGCCCTCCTATTATGTTTACAACTTTTATGTAACTCTAAAACTATTCTAAAGATATAAAGTCTAGCAAAAAAAAGAACTCTGCAAAATCAAATCAAACATTGTACACAGACTATTCAACTGGACCATAGTCTGTCAGCGCTTCTGTGTGTCTCAGAGGATACAGCAAAGCAATATGAAAATTATCCAGGCTTGACGATCAAAACACTTCCCAGGCCCATAAAAATATCCTATTGGATTAGTACTGAAAATCTCACAAAATGGGGACAAGCACGTTCAATTCTGTTATTCCTAATCTTTAGTTAACAGCATGGGAAAAGTTCAACTAATTTACAAATAGTTCAGAAATCAAATTATAGTAACAGCAGCAAAACTCTTACCAAATCCTGATTTTTCACATTCTTTTCTTGCTCAGATTCTAACATAACACGAAGATTTTTAGCTGTGTCACCCAGAATTTCACTATTTCCTTCAAGTACTTTGATTTTATCCTAGAAGAAAAGGTGTTAAGAGTAGCAATAGTCATTACACTTGCTTTTGCTTCTAGAATATAATTCCCAAAAGAGAAGGATTTTTACCTTATATTTAATTGCTTCCTCGGAGAGAATCATATTTTCTTTCTTGGTATCCTGAACAAGCTTCTTTGATTCCTTGATCTATGTAAAATAGAGCATTCAGAACTAAGGACTATAAATCACAGTGCTGTTAAAACTTCTTTAGGCAACCCCTCAGAGAGAAAGCAGGACTTTATACAGGAGATGGCGCTTAAGAGCTATAGGGCTCGCAGGAAATACTGAAGTAAGAAAATGCGACTCAAAGACACCCTGCTCAGTGAGCTACACCACAGCCGACGTAAGTCAAGCTGGGACCAGGGGAAAACCCGGAGCAATGACTATACCTTCTGTTCATAATCTGACAATTTCTGTACAAGCTCTGTATTTGCCTTTGTGGTATTCTTCACCTTTTCAGCAATCTGCTGTTCAGTGACTAAAAAGAGGAAAAATCCAGAAGATTATTATAAGCACTAAATGAAACCAAGCCGCTCAATGTAGCAGAGCAGACACCCTGTGTGGTACAGTGAGAAACAAGACCTAGCACAACCATCAGGCCTTTACAAAGAAATCAGCAGCTAACAGCAGCAGTGTATAAGATAGTATTAAAATTTAAGAAAAATATAGTGACGCCCACTATCACCACTCCTGTTCAATATAGTTCTGGAAACATTAGCCACAGCAATTAGAAAAGAGAAAGAAATAAAAGGAATAAAGATGGGAAAGGAAGAAGTGAAACTGTCGTTATTTGCTGATGATATGATACTTTACATAGAAGACCCAAAAAACTCTGCCAAAAGACTTCTAGACTTAATTGACAGATTCAGTAGAGTAGCTGGATACAAGGTCAACACTCAAAAAACAATAGCGTTCTTGTACACAAATAACAACTCACTGAGAGAAAATTAGGGAAACAATTCCTTTTACAATAGCATCCAAAAATAAGGAAATATCTGGGAATCAACCTAACAAAGGAAGCAAAAGACCTCTATGCTGAAAACTATAGCACTCTGAAATAAAGAGATCAAGGAGGATATAAGAAAATCGAAAGACATCCCTCGTTCCTGGGTAGGAAGAACCAATATAGTGGAAATGGTTATACTTCCAAAACTACTATATAGATTTAATGCAATGCCAACTGAAATTCCAACAGTATACTTCATTGAACTAAAGAAAACAATCCAAAAATTCATTTGGAACCAGAAGAGATCTAGAATAGCAAAAGCAATTCTAGGCATCAAAGACATGCCAGAAGATATCACAATCCCCAACCTGAAACTATACTACAAAGCTACTGTGATAAAAACATCACGGTACTGGCAAAGAAACAGGCCCAAGGATCAGTGGAATGGATTAGAAGATGCAGAAACAACTACAGATATACTTAGCCACCTCATCTTAAAACTAGACCCATATCTATCACCATGCATGAAACTAAGATCGAAGTGGATTAAAGATCTAAATATTAAAACAGAAACACTAAACTTGCTGAAAGATAAGTTAGGTAGAACTCTTCAAGACATTGGCATAGGAAAAGACTTCATGAACAAAACGTCAGTAGCACGGGAACTAGCACAAAGAATCAGTAACTGGGATCTCATCTTATTAAAAAGCTTCTGCACTGCAAGAGAAACCACCAACAGAGCTAACAGACAACCTACAAGGTGAGAAAAAAATTTTAGCAGCTGTACCTCAGACAGTTGTACCTCAGAATATATAAAGAACTGAAAAAAATCAGACCCCCCCCCCAATTCAAAGACCCAATTCAAAAATGGGCATCTGAAATGAACAGACATTTCTCAGACAAAGTAAAAGCAGCAAATAAACGTTTGAAAAAATGTTCAACATCACTGGTCACTCGAGAGATACAGATGAAAACAACAATGAGATTCCACCTCACCCCAGAAAGAATGGCTGCTATCAAGAAATCAACCAATAACAAATGCTGGCGGGGCTGTGGGGAGAAAGGAACCCTTCTCCATTGGTGGTGGGAGTGCAGACTGGTGCAACCACCGTGGAAATCAGTATGGAGATACCTCAAAAAACTAGGGCCAGAGGTCCCATTTGACCCAGCTATTCCCCTACTAGGTATCTGCCCCAAAGAATTAAAAGAATCATACCACAGCGATATATGTGCAACCATGTTTATAGAGGCACAGTTTGTAATAGCTAAAGCTTGGAAACAGCCCAAGTGCCCATCAACTGGAAACTGGATAAAGAAGATGTGGTTTTTTTAATAAAATGGAGTACTACTCAGCCATAAAGAACGAGAAACTGGAGACATTTATAGCTAAATGGATGCACATTAAGGCCATACTCTTAAGTGAAATAGGACCCACATGTGTAAATACCAAATAGTTTCTCTAGTGTAAGAAACTGAAAGTGTAAATAGGGATTAAAATGATTAAAATGAATAATTGATAATCTGAAATAGGAAGAAAAGTCCCAAGGGGTTGGGGTGATGGGAGGAGATGGGGAAAGGAAAGGGAAAGGAAAAATTATGAGAAAAGAAAAAAATGGAAACAAAGTCTATGTAAAAAGGGTGGAGGGGGGTGAAGGGTGCACAGGGAATGAGAAAAAAATAAGAAGCAAGATACATCATGTACAGGTACAAGCACCCAATGACAAATGTAAACGTATTGTATACCTACAATGTACCAATAAAAGAATTTAAGCAACAAAAAAAAATAAGAAAAATATAGTGACACTTGCTTCAATGAGACGGCAATTTTATTTCAAAAAGTAGGAAATACAGTAAAATGTTATATAGCTTGATAGTCCTCCCTTCACGAAACACGCTCAGAAAATGGAATCACTTCGAATAGATGCCATTTGCAAATAAAAAGAGAAAATACAAGCATACCAATTTAATTACTATTTTGCACATTACCTACTCAAAGAAATGTTTAGTGTGGGATGGAATAACTGGCACAGGAACACTGCCCCTCATGATGCTTCCACATTACAGCAGCATGAGGTCAGTCTGCTCCGGGCACACGAATCACCTCCCTCTGCCCACAGCTGCTGCCCCTCAGCCTGCCTCAGCGGGTACAGTCAGCGTCCTCTAGACTGCCAGGGGGGCAGCCCAATGTGGGGCCGCTAAGAAGTCAATCAGATGCCAAAAGTCACTGCACCTCCTCCTCCTAGCTACCTAGAGCTCCTCCCAAACTGAGACAGATAGACGGTTCCCACAAGTAAGCCTAAGGACTTACCTTGATAGATTCTCTCCCTTACCTAGAAGGGAAAGAAAATTAAACTTGACGTCAAATATTTGATTAATAAAAATATACAGTTTCCTAATATAACAGTCAGAATCATAACCAAATGAAAATTTAATAACTGGTTCAGGATAAATCCATATGATTAGAAAATAAGGAAAGATTAAAAAGCATTTCAGATCATTCGTGATATGTTATCAACAGCCTCTGATACAGAGGAACATTAAGGTGTGTGTCTTCCTTCTCAGCTACACATATGCTTCTCTGCCAGTATCAAGAGAGCACCAGGCTTGAGATGACCACTACCTCTAATAAAGAAATGCTTACTGTTTTTATAACACGCACCCTGACTATTTATTCAGAATTATTTACTTGACAACCCCAAACAGCCAGCATGAAGTCTAGAAATGAGGACTGTACGGAAGGACTGGGGAGCAAGATCAACAGCATAATCTCTGCCGAAGCTATGCCTCTTCCACTCACCGGCAGACACCTCAGACACCCTACTCCAAGCTCTCTTCGCTCAATTTTGAAATAATCTCATATGCTACATCATCTGGTCTCCCCAGACCACAAAAACAGTTAGTAGTAAATCTGAGTGGAAGGGAAGACGTCAGGGGAAGAGAGACCACAGCTAACGACGTCCAGGAAGGGCAACGACTGAGCACTTCCCAGGGCAAGGGCGACTTCTGGGGTAATAAAACCTGAACTGTGACTAATTAAACACCGAAGCTAAATCCTCTGTAACTCAGACGCTGTCTCTCCTTCCGAGTGTTCCAGACAGTGAGGGGACCTGAGGTCAGCCCACTGGTCAGCCCCTGACCACAGCGTGGGGACAAACGTCCTTGCCTCCCATTATAGAAGTGACTGCTCCTACCCCGAGGACCCAGGCCACTAGCAGGGGACAGTGGGAAGAGAGCTCAGGTGCCAGCTGTCAGCACAGAGGCCCAGTGGCCAGTGGCCAGCGCCAGCAGCAGCAGCAGCTGCGAGGAAACCGGGAGCCCTGCGGGGGAACAGCTTCAGGGGAGGAGCAGGGGAAACAGGACACCTCTTCACACCACACACACTTCCACTTGGCCTTCCAGACTCTTCCCTTTTATTCAAGAAACGTTCAGTGAGATTAGAAGACTCTTCACAAGGGCCACAGATTTAGCTCAGTGGTTTCGCCGCCTGTTGCGCAAGGGCAAGGACCCGAGTCTGATCCCTGGTAGCAACAAAACAAAACAAAACAAAACAAAAACAGAAAACTCTTCCTAAGAATCCAGGTAAAAGGACGCTTCTTTTTAAGAAGGCATTGTTTTGGTTTTGTTTGTTGTGGTACTGAGGACTGACCCCGGAGCCTTCACACTGAGCTACATCCTCAGCCTTCCCATGATGATGATGATGATGATGATGATGATGATGATGATGATGATGATGATGATGATGATGATGATGATGATGATGATGATGATGATTTTGGTACCGGGGATCAATCAAACTTGGGTCCTTGCGCTTGTGCAGCAGGTGGCGAAACCACTGAGCTAAATCCCCGGCCCCTCCCATTATTTTTTATTTTGAGACAGGCTCTTGCTAAGTCACCAAGTTGCCCAGGCTGCGCTCAAACTTGGAATCCTCCCGCCTCAGGCTCCCTTGATGCTGCGGCTGCAGGCAGACACACACCACTAGGCCTCGCATCACCTAGATGTTTCTTCCTTTTTACTGCATTTCTCTGGGGCCTCTTTCCCTGTGATATGTACGTGTTTTGTACCACAGTCTAGCAACACTTCACAGTCTGTCCCGCTTGGCGGCACCACTGAGCTAAATCACGGCCCTGTTTCCCCTTTCCCCACTTCACATTGAGGTGTGAGTGAGCATGCTCTGGGCCTTCTGCCTGTGAAATACACAGCAGCCTAACAGCCCATTGTGTGGACATAAATGGGACAATACAATTCCCTAATGTACATTACTTAGGTTGTGCCAAGTTTTCACTCTATTAAATAATATTCCATCAAACACCCCTGTACAAAATCTTTAACACATAATTTCTTCAGTATAGATTACCGATACACCAAATAAAAGGGATTGATATTTCCTATCCTGTTTTTTATCCCATTTAAAAAGCTTGTGATACATATAATTATTAAACTGTTTTTCAGGACGGCTATAAGAATCCTCAAGTCTACTAACAGTGGACATGGTCATCTTGGTCTCTTAAGTCTGTACCAACACCAAGATTACACTAGATTCAGGAAATTAGCCTGAATTATAACATTAATTTGTTTATGTTACTAAATGAAAAACAAAAGGGCCAAGGATTATAAAATACTCGATGTATTTATAAGTCAAAGTATAAGTTAATTTACTTACAGCAAGAACAGTTCTCCAGAAGAAAATGGCAAATGAAATGATTCCCAACACGGCAGTTAGAAGCACAGGCTTCCAGGGTAGTCCATAAAAATCAGGTCCAGGCTGAGCGTCCTCAGGCAGAGTAGCAACTAGCTGACATAGATAAGGGGGAAAGAATGGTAAAGTTTAAAAGGACAATAAAGGAATCACAGACAATCATCATCGATATTCTAAACCCACTTCCAACTCCCCTTTCATAAGAGGATCCTGGCAGTCTCACATCCTTGTTTGGCTTCTGGTGTATTTAAGCTTAATGAGTCTGAACATCTCAAACTCGAGCCTATATTTGCAGCTGGCGTTAGGCCTTTCCACGTCTAACAATGGCTAGAATCCCTCTGGATCTTGCTTAGGTAACTTGGTGTTTATTACTTAAAAAAAAAAAAACCAGTACACCGGATAAAATTTAAATACACGACAGAAGCAATCGACTTGTACGGCTGCAAATAAAACCACTGTGACACCGAGAAACACAAACTGCGCGTATTCCTCTAAGACATTAAGTCTTAGCCAAGTTCCACTTTTTCGAAACGAGGCCGAGCGCGCAGTTCAGGCGGCCTACCCGGAGGAGCCGCTCGCCGCCCTCGCCCCGGGCCGCCCCGCCCCGCCCGGCCGTCACCTCCAGAAGCCGGGCCACGAGGGCAGCGTACAACACCGACAGGGGCCCCAGCAGCTCCGGGTCTCCCGGGGACACGGCGACCGCGGGCGCAGAGGCCAGCACGGCGTCCATCGCGAGCGAAGCTCGCTCCCTGCGGGCCCGGCCTCACCCCGTCCCGAAGAGGCCGCCTTCCAGGAGCCGACAGGGGGCGGGGCCGCACGACCGCGCCTTCCGCTCCGCTCCCGGAGCCGTAAACGCGCTACGGACGGTCTCCAGGGCGACGCCGCCTCGCGCCTGCGCAGGGGGAGGGGCGGGGCGAACCCCAGGGGCCGCGCGGAGCTGGGCCAGGAGGGCCCAATGAGCGAGGCCGGGGGCGGGGCCCGGGCCCGCGGCCACACGCCGACGCCGGGCCACCCAGCGCCCAGCCGCGCGCACGGCTACGTAGCCGGCGGACGCGGCTGCGGCTGCGCCTTCGCCCGGGAGGGCGGGGCTGCTCCCCAGGGCCAGGGCGCAGAGCAGGGGTGCGGCGGGGTCCCCGCGGGGACGGGGGGCGGAGCGTCCGCACAAACGCGGCCGGAGCCGGGAACCGCAGCCCTCCTTCTTTACTCACAGGGCGAGTTACAGAGGATCGGAAACCTGGACGCAGAAGACGAAACAACTACGTAGAAAAAGCATTGAGGGAATTTTTCTGTGTACCGAGTGGGCATATTTTTCCTGATTACGTCTCAAAAATCAAGAAGCGAAGAGGGAAAAAGGTTTGTAAATCCTTCTCTTTTTTTTCCGGTTACCCGGAACTGAGCCACCCCCCCCCCCCCCCCCCCCCCGCCTCAAAGGTTTGTAAATCTTAAAAATAACATAAAACAGCAACAACAACAAACTTGCCCAGCCCCTGCCTACAAAAACAAAACAGAAAGAGAGTGAAGTCGCTGGAAAAGAAATGAAGTATCGGTGCCACATGGAAGCATGCTCTGCGTAGCTCGTCCTTAACAAACCCACGCTGAGATCCAGTTCCGTGTGCCTTCCACTTGCAAGACCCAAGCCCTGAACGCCCTGGACCGTGGACACCATGAGCCCTGGCCAGGGAATGCGGGGCAGCTCCCCGCCGATTCCTGTAGAGAATGACACAACTCCTGTGACAACTGCCAGCTTCGCCTGAAACTGCCTACGGATTTACCTACCGACTCAATCCCACTTTTTCTTTGGTGGGGATGGAATCTAGGGCCTCGCACGTGCTAGGCAAGCCTCCACCACCGAACCACAGCTGGGCCCACTTGTAAAAATGTATTTCAAAGATAAGATACAGAAACAAATGTTGGAAGGATACATTTATAAAATTTTGTAATTCCACAATTATTTGTAACAACAAAAGACTGGCAACAAAATGTCCATCAATAAAAGACCTGTTGTTACAAAGGAGGGCAACATCACTGCCGCCAAAGCTAGAGTTCTCCCAACAGACGTCATTCCCAGTTTGGATCACACAGGTATGTTAGATAATCGTAAGGTTAAGAAGTCTTAGGAAACTGCGCCTAAATACTGAAAGGAAAAAGGAAACAACCTGTGTATCCAGTCGGTGGCAAAACCACAAAGATGAATGGTCTCCGGCACACCTGGGCTACAGCTTACTGAAAATCCTTAAAACATTTCCAAGAGCATCCTCCTGGTGGTAGTGTGGACCTTTAATACTGTTGTAGGACTACACTGCAAACAGGCAAATACTGTCCTGCGCCACTTGGTGAGAAGCACATCCTGGCTGACTGTGCCGTGGTCTCAGCGGAGGCCAGAGCCCTGGCACACGGGATCAGCACATACCACGGGCAATTGTGGCAGCGCGGCAGTAGCTGTGTACACTGAGACAGGCAGTAAAAATGCAAGGCGTCGGGGCGGGGATGTAGCTCAGTGGTTCTGCCACCTGCCCTGTAAGCGCAAGGACCTGAGTTTGATCCCCAGTACCAAAAAAAAGAAGGGCAATTGTCTTCGTGTGTTCCAGTGCTGAAGATGGACTCCAGGGCCTTGCACATACTGGGCGTGAGCTCTACCACTGAGGGACTCCCCCAGCCCCTAATTGTTATTCTTGATTGGACTGAAACACACTGGTTTTAAATCTATGACATTGTAACAACTCTTAGATAAGAGAAAAAAAGCTTTTTAAAAGCTCCTGAGGGCATCATTGGATAAGGCCAGGAAGGGAGCTCACTATTTTAAAAATTGTTTAAATAAAGAATCATGTAATTATCCTGCCTTCACTATACAAACCAAGTCTCAGTGTAAAGAAAAGTTGATTCTATGTTGATCTATCACCACTGTGCTACCTGTGAGATGTTAGCGGATTTCATCAATGGTACCAGTGACTAATGACATCAAAAAGAAGGACATACTAGTGTTAGATGTCTAAATGTCTCCTGGTAGAAGGATACAACATTTCCTACTGAGCAGAACTGAGCCAAATCTGACTACAAATCTGACTATCCATTCCCAAGAAATGTGAAGAACCAGAGGTGAGCTGGGGGTATAGCTCAGTGGTTAACACTTGCCTAGAATGTGTGAGGCCTGGGTTCTATTCCCAGCATAAAAGAAAGCCAAGAAGGAAGGGAGGAGGAGAGGGGAGGAGGGAGGAGAGAGGGGATTCAAGCAAGAGAAAAGCACAGAAGTGAAAAAAGAGAAGCAGAGAAGTAGGTTAAGTCATACAAGGGAGCTGTCGGTCACAAAACCTGGACCACACTTTGCCCTAGAAGCTAACAAACATTTTCCTCAATGAGGATATCGAAGCAACAGAAGAAGCCCACAGACACAGTAACTGGTATGTGACTTGGCCCCGCCAATGAAAGGGACAGACAATGGACAGAATACACAGAAAGACTGCTTTTCAGCTGGAGAACTGCAGCCAGTTCACACAGCAGGAAGGACAAGAGGGTGGGCTTCCTCGCCAGACCTTGCCATGAAAGGGGACCTGGCCACTAGTCTCACCACAGACCCAGCTGTGGGACCGGGCAAAGGGGCCCAGAGAGAGGGCAGTGACCGAGAAGTTGCTCTGGGAGTCTTCGGGGACTCCCGCAGGTAGGGCTGAGCAGAGGCAGTCCCTGTGCAGGGCGAGACTGAGGAGTGAAGGGAAGAACTGCAGAAGGGGAACAGAGCACCTGCCCACTGGCAGGTTCCCGGAGCTGACCCTGGTGGGGACAGCTGTATGGCAGCCAGCCAGAGGGAGGGGACACGGGAAAGGCACAGCCCCCAAGGGCCTGCAAATGCACTCTATGTCATTAACCATCTGGAAACAAGCAGCTCACAAAGAGAGGCCACTCTCGAGGTGGCCAGCAGAGGTCAGAGACCACCAGCCCTCGGAGGGTGGCTAGGCACCCTGACCACGTCAGGGGCCACTCTCCTCCTTGGTGTGAGTCCTTCCACAGGGTCACACAGGTGATATTCTAGAGTAACTGATCGATAACTTAAAAGAAGTTTCGTCAGTGGTGGCCTGGAGCGGGTTGGGGGCTGTTACTAGGAAAGCTCCTGAATAGAAATCTGTGAATGAAGACAATGTTCTCTCTACATGGCTGCAGTAGTGTTTACATGGGCGTGTGCATTTGTTAACACACTCACTGAGCTGTATTCCTAAGATGGGTACCTTATATGCAATTTATGTCTGATTAAATTTGACTTGAGATACATATCAACCAATGATGACATTTGCACCTCAACAAGAACCTGATTTGAACATTTTAAAATGTAAGGGATGGGATTTTAGACCAAATGTTAAGGAATCACTGTTAAGCTCAGTGATAGAGCCCTGAGTTCACTCTACTATTCTCTCTGCTTTTCTGAAAGTTTTAAATATTAAATTTATTTTTAGCTAGTACATAAAAACATAAAACTACATATTTCAAGGGTAGTAACATGCTGTCTCACTACGTGTACACAGTTTAACATTTAAATCAGATCAAACATGCCTATCTCTTCAAACATCTATCATTTCCATAGAGTAAAACTTTGAAAATTTCTACCTGCAGTATTTTGAAATTTATATTACATTATCATCTACCACCACCCTACTATTTATTCTCTCTGCTCTTGCTTATTTGAAGCTTTCTATAATAAAATACCCAGAAGTAGCTTAAAAATGAAAGTGTAACCTCAAATATCTAAGGGGTTACTCTGCAGAAGAGGAGTGAGGCTGTACTAGGGAGGTCGCAGAGAGGATCTGCCAGCAGCAAGCCGGTGCCCTGTGGTGGGCTCCGCCGGGGACTTCGGTCACAGGCTCATAGCTGTGATGCAGGGCTGGGGCAGAGCGACTGCCGCACAGTGAGGAACGGGTGAGTGGGCCAGGGTCTCCTCCAGCCCCAGATCCCTGAGGACCGGTCAGCCACGGCTAGTAATTTCCCATCTTCTAAGTGATGACTCTGGGATTTATGGCTCAAAACCCCCTTCCTGCATAAGCCTTGGACTATCATAACCGATGGGACCTGCTTTGGTTGAGGAGGACACTTTCTCCAGCCTGGCCGGGTCAGTGAGTGCCAGCTTCTGTCAGCTCTCTCAGCCCCGCCACTGGTCCAGAGCCTGCTGTCCATAGACACCACCAGGGGGCGCTGCGTCCCCATCGGGACTCCAGAGGTCAGTACAGGTCATCCGCTCAGGGAGTCTTTCTAAGAGACAGATCTGCCCAAGCCCTGGCTTGCTTCAGACCGTCGAAGGATCCCACACTGGCAGCGGTATCCTGCGCTGGCACAGGGCTTCCTTTATGATGTGGCTGGGCCCCAAGTCCACACTCACCAGTGCCAACTGTTCACACGTCCCTGGCTGCCCAAATCCCCTTTCCTGTGCTCTCCACCCCCAAACGTGTTCTCTTCTGTCGGCCGGCCCATCTGTCCAGCAGCAAACTTCCCGTCAAGACTCCCGTCCGTCCTGGGCTGCTCGAAGCAGGGCCCAGCTCCTCACCCCCTTGTCACCCCAGGCTCAGGGAGCTACCTGACAGCACTCCAGGCTCCCCCACGCAGTGCTCCCTCCCTGCCTGCACCTTGCTGCACCGACAGATGCCTCTGTCCCCTGCCAGTCTGATGGTGGTGGCCCGGGAAGAGCTGCATCTCCCAGTGCGCACCTGCGGCCCAGCAGACAGAAAGCCGCCTCAGTGGTCAGGAGACCCTGGGATGGTGCATGCCCTGGCCTCTTCTGAGCTATTGCAGAGGGTCTGGCAGTGTTTCCATAAAGACACCCTAAGTTCTCCACATGAAGCTCAAAATCCACCTAAAAATGACAATGCCAAAGACAGGCTGGCAGGCATCAACTCACCATCTTGCTGAGGTAAGGCATGAATGAACTATGCTTCGGGACTACGCTTTCCAAAGGGCTGGTGTGGGCCGGCTCCTGCCTGTTCATCTCTTGCTGGCTCTCCGTAGTACCTCCTGGGTCAGCTTCGGGGCCTTCTGTCGTAATCACCCCTAAAACTGGGGAAAATGGGCACTCAGCTTTAGGCTACAGGAGAACTGTGTCTGTTAAGTTTAAATATTCACCGAGTGGCCTGGAATATGGGTTTCCCTGAGGACAGTTACAGGGAGAAAAGCTCCAGAACCCCCATCCGAGCTGCCTGGCAGCCCCAGCAGGAACCTCTCGGAGCACAAGGGCTCTGCAGGAATACCCCAGATGGAGATGCCTCACGAGGCTCCTCGCAGCCAAACGCCGCTAGATTAGCCAGGTCTGGCCTCTCCTGTTTTTGCCCCACCTGTCTGGACTCTGCTCTCGTCAGCCTGGGGTTCCAGCCTTCAGCTCTACTTCTCTGCATTATTCTCCCCGACTCCTGCCTTCAGCAGCAATGTCCTGCAAGGCGTTGTGAAGATGCTTCTGCTGGGCGGGATGGTCAACAAGCTCTACCTGGGGCTTCGTCCTCCTTGGGATTCGGTGTCTGTTCCTCGGCGGAGCCGCCTGCTACCCTGGTCGCCGGCTGGCCCCAGGGGCTGGGCTCTTCCGGGAGCTTCGTGCCAGCATCTTCCGTGTTCTCTCGAGGGAACAGATCGCTAGGGGGCGGCTGCGTCTCTGAGGGGAGAGGAACCACTCAGCTGCTGGATACAGCTGGCTGCCCGGCAGCCCCACAAGCACAGCCGGTGGAAGCAGAGCTTTCCTTAGTCCACACAAAGGACAGCCATCTACACTGTCAAGTGCATGAAGGAGCCGTTCGCTGCAGGTTTCCCACACGCCTCCGTGGGAGGGCCCTCAGTAAGATGACTGCCCTTGGAAAGCAGCAGGTACCCACACCAGTAAGAGCAAAGGAGAGAATCTGAAGGAATGTGGGCTCAGGCTCGGCCTTCCGGGAGGGGCGGCCTTGGAGGAAGGCAGCTCTGAGCACTCTGAGAGCTGGATGCAAACCCATCGCCTGCCAGAGCCTCAGGGCTCAGCCAGCAGCACCCTCGCCAGGCCAGCATTAGTTCTTTGCAACCTGCTATTTCACTTGGCTTTTACTCTTTTTCTTTTTGTCCTCAGTACCAGGGATCGAACTCGGGGCCTTGCACTTGCCACACAGGCATGGCGCCACTGAGCTACATCCCCGGCCCAGGGTATTGGACTCTTATCCAAAACACATCCACTCTTTTTTGTCTGTTTGTTTTTTGGTACTGGGGATCAAACTCGGGTCCTTGTGCTTGCGCAGCAGGCAGCAAAACCACTGAGCTAAATCCCCGGCCCCTGTCTGTTTGTTTTTGAGACAGGGTCTCCCATGTATTCAGGGTGGTCTTGAACTCACTATGTAGCTGAGGCTGGCCTCGATCTCTGCGTGATCTTCCTGCCTCAGCCTCCCTAGTGCTGGGATTACTGGCATGAGCCACCACACCTGGCCAAAATATAGCCACTTTGATGAAGGGCAAAAATGTTTTCTTCCCCCGGTTCTCAGGAAAAATTAGCACTCTGGGGAGACAGTGTCCTGCGGCTTTCTGTCCTCCTGGGCTCTGCACATGCCTTGGGTGCACACACTGAGTGTGAAAAGCAGTGGCGACGGACAGCAGACCCTGGACCGGGTCACACAGCCACGTCGGCATCCTGGCTGGGGTCACGCTGACCAGTGCTGACTGCCTGGCTTCTGCGTGCGGGCCTGGGAAGTGCCCGCCTTGGCTCCATCCCAGATCAGCCTGTGGGTCGCAAAGGTCACCACCCTGGACAAAGGCAAAGGAAGAACCCCAGGCCCAGGGCAGGTAATGAGCAAGCGACCGCCCTCTACAGGCAGAAAAGAGCACGACAGCCACAAAAGGCGAAGTGTGGAGGAGCTAAGCCAGGGTGTGTGGAAGCCAGGCTGGTCGCTTCTTGGTGAGAGGACAGTTATTTTAGGGTTAAGAACCCTGTTCAGCCAGAGGTGGTGGTGCGCACCTGTAATCCCAGCACCTGGAAGGCTGAGGCAGGAAGATTCCCATGAGTTCAAGGCCAGCCTGAACTAAACAGCAGGACCCTCAAAAGGTTAAAAAAGAAGCTGTGTTCACTGCTCAGGAATGCTTTTTCATAATCGCATGTGAACTCTGTTAACAGGTCTACTTTGAATATCATTTTCTTTCTGTATAACTTTCATCTTTCTCTTTAGGTTTTTGTAAGTTTCCTTTTGAAAATGCTAACTAGGGGCCGGGGATTTAGCTCAGTGGTTCTGCCACCTGCCTCACAAGCGTAAGGTCCCAGAGTTCGATCCCCAGTACCAAAAAAAAAAAATGCTAATGAGTATCAACTGTCCTAAGGGAAGACAGTAAGAAATGTCGCTGCAAGTGGGGGATTTAGCTCAGTGGTTCCGCCACCTGCCTTGCAAGCACAAGGTCCCGAGTTTGATCCCCAGTACCAAAACATAAATTCTTCCCTGGGGATTTAGCTCAGTGGTTCTGCCACCTGCCTCGCAAGCACAAGGTCCAGAGTTTGATCCCAGGTACCAAAAAAAAAAAAAAAGAAAGAAATGTTGCTGCATGTTTGTGCCTAAAAGAAAGAAGGAAGGAGAGGACATTGGGCCTCCTCCTGTAAGCCAGGGACTCTGAACAGAACATTACAGACCCCCCGCCGCCCCGCACCTGCCCCACCCCAGGAGGCTGAGGCAGGACTCTACCTTGGGCAGGTCCCCTCCAGCAGTCCTCCAGAGTCGGGGCCGTGCTCAGCGGGACGGGCTCTTCCTCGGCCAAGTGCTTGTACCTGACGAAGTAGATGAGGTCCTGCACGTCATCTAGCACGGCATACTCTTCCAGCACATTGCTTTCCTTCGCCCCCAGCTCTCTGTTCCTGGTCGTGCGGGCATCCAGCATCTTCTCTGCTGCGCTCAGGATCTGCGCCTCGGAGGCCCGGAAGACCTTGTCCAGCACCTTGTCTGCGTTGTAAGGCAGGCTCTCCTGCTGCGCCGCCTTCAGCTTCAGGGACATGTCCTGCAGCATAGCTTCCAGCTTGAGGACATCCATGTACTTGAGGAAGCGCTCCAAGACTTCCAGGTCCTTGAAGACGCTGAGGATGATGGGCCAGTCTTCCCCTAGCGCAGCGAGTGGACTCTGCCGGGACAGGTCATCTATGGGGTATGCAGGGAAGGGCCCCAGGCTCCTCGGGTCCCCAGCCTTCTGGGCCTCCTCAGAGGGCTCCCCCGAAGGCCTCTCCACAGGCCCTGTGCTGTCCCCGCCCGGCCACACCCCCACCGAGTCTTCCTTCTGCAGGGCCTCACGTGGGCCTGGTGAGGGGGCCTTCTCCCTGCCCTCAGGCTCGCTGATCTCTGGTGCCGGGGGACCTCCGTCCTCTCTCCCCACCACAGCGCTGCCCAGGCCCCTACTTGGCCCATCTCCCTGTCTTGCTGCAGTAGCATTTTCGTCTTCAATCACAAGAATCACGTTAGGTTCCTGCTGGTTTTCTTCGGCTGCTGGATCGGGGTGAATGGTCCCTAACTGCGCCCCTACAGAACCTCGTGGGTTAATAGGCGGCTTCCCATCCCCGACTTCCGGGTGAATTTCTTGAGACTGTTTAGCACTGACTGCATTTTCATCTTCCAGCAGCTCTTCTGGGAGCTCCTCGTCGCCCTCTGGCTCCTCTTCCTCCTCCGTCCTCTCCTCGTCCCCCTCTGTCTCTTGGGCATGGGAGCCTGGGGCAGCCGCACCATCGGGCAGCTCCCTCTCCTCTGCTGGGTCCCTCTCTTCTGCCTCGTGCTGAGCTGACTCCATTTCAGTCGCTCGCTCCCTGAGGGCAGCATCTCTCTGTTGCAGCCGGGAACGATCTCCCAGAGGGGGGACCTCCTCTTCCAGTTTTCCTGCCAATCTCACTCCATCTGGAGGAGGGAACAGAGGGTGGCCTGGGGCTGTCAGGCCTGTTTCCTCTCTCTGCTCTTCGAGTTGGTGCCGCGCTGGGCCAGGGTGCAAGCTGGGCCCCGGGGCCGCACCCCCAGCCACCTGCACACCATCTGGGGTCGAGGTGTGCAGATCCTCTCCGGGCGGTGGCACAGCGCCGGGGGATTCCTGCTCTCTCATCCCCTCAGTCCCTTCAGTCGCCCGACTGCCCACACCGTTCAGAGCAGAGCCGCTCTCTGGGCCGGCAGCCGACGTCTGGGCTCCAGGTCTTCCCTCCCTGAGTGTGTCTTCTGCATCGCCCACAGCTGCTTCCTGCGGGTCACTGTCTCTGTTCTCAGAAGCTGGCTGAGGGGCGTCCTTGCCCTTTCCGGCAGCCGGCAGGGGCCTCAGCCCCAGGCTCGCAGCAGAGCCGTGTGGAACTGTCCCTCCGTGCCGGGCAGCCTCGAGTGGGGACTCTGGTTCCTCAGCATCACTGCCATTTTCCTTATTGTCAGGTTCTGTGTCCATTCCTGAGTCATTTTCATCATTTGTTTTAAAGACTTCTACAAAAAAATCATCTAAGTTTTCAGAGTCAAAATAATCTGCCACAGCTTGTGGCTTCCCCTGTTCGCTGCTCTCGGGGTCACCTTCCTGTGCTCCTTCTGAGTGAGAGCCCTCCAAGTCTTGCGTGCCCCTCTGGCCGGAGGCGACAATGGAGAACAGAGTGCTCCCCCAGGTGGCCAGGATGCCGTTCTGGCCGGTTCCCATGCTGGGGTGCCGAGCTGCCACGGTGCTGTCCTCTTCCTCCAGCCCGGGCTCCGCTGCCCGGCTCGGCTCTTCCCCGCTGCTGAAGGTCAGCAGCGGCAGCTCGTCCAGGCCGCCTCCATTCCCCTCCTCCTCCTCCTCCTCCTCCTCCTCCTCCTCCTCCGAGCAGGCCTCGGCGTCCGGCGCCTTGTCCAGAGCACCTTCCGGGGCGGTCACCAGCGCAGTCGCCTCGTCATCCGACACCATAGCATCGGCAGTGGAGCCGAACTTGGTCTTCAAGCCTAGAGCCATCTCCTTCGGGAGCTTGTAAGTGTCCACCTTCTGCTCAGCGGAGGCGGCCTGAGAAGTGCTGGCCCTGCTGTCCTCGCTCTGCGGCGCCCTCAGCTTCCCCTGCAGCATTTCTTCCAGCGCCTCTGAGGATGGCGCCTCCGCCCGGGCACCTGGGTCAGCGTGGGGCTGGTGCTCCGGGCCGCCTCCCTCGGCGGCACTGCTGCTGTGGGCCTTGGGCTCGCTTCCCGCGGAGCCCTCCGGAGGCTGCTCTGCATGTGGAGGCGCTTTCTCAGCATCTTCAGTTCCAGAGTTATAGGGTTCCAAAACCCCTAAGAGTTCTTCTACGTTATAGTTATCAAACATATCATTTCTCCCATCAAAACAGACAAAGTCTGTCTCCTGGAAGGGAAAAGGAGACATTAGTGTGTGACTGACTGATGTCGCAGAGCAGCTCTTACCTGTGCTATGACAGACAGAATCCCACACTCCCCCGGCGCTAGGGGTACTCGGGGTGACCCTGGCCGTGGCTCTTCCTGGGCAGTTGGCGGCAGGAGGCTGGACCCACTGTCTCTCCAGTCACACCCTTCCTTCCCTTCCTTCTGTCCTCGGGGAGCAGCTGCCCACTCACATGGCTGGTGACTTGGCTCAGGCCCAACAGTTTCTGTTTGGGACCTGCTGCAGGGAAAGGAACTTCTCCGGCCCTCCCTGCCACCGGTTTCACAGGGGCCTGTCCCTCGGGTAGGGCCCCCCGGCAGCTAGCTCAGTCTGCGGCTGGGTAAATCTCCCTCATTCTAGACTGCAGTTCTAGAAAGCCTGTTATTTTTACTTTTTCCTAAAGCATGGGGCATGTTTTCCAAAAAGCACAATGAAAAAATATGGCAACATCTTGGTCTTCTCCTGCCTTACTCCTGGACTCTCTATCCGTCTGAGCCAGATGGGAGAAAGTGGGGTGTCATTTGTTGGGTCCCTGGCTCCTCCGATCAGCCCACTCCGGAGCAGTGAGACCCTGTGCCCCTAACACTGCTGCTCTGCTCCCAGTACAGACAGGCAGCTGCACCTTGCTGTCGGGCTCAGCCCCATGGGTCTTGGTGGGGATTCTCCTTGGACATCAAGAAGACAGACCGGCTTAGTAAGTATCTTGGTGAGAAACGGGGCATGGGAAGTAGGAATTTAAAGGCACAAAGAGTGGCATTGAGGCCTTCCCACTTGGTTATGTGAACACTAGACTCAGCGAGTATGACCCTCACTCTGCGTCAGGGCTCCAGGTGGCTGTCGGCCTCAGGACCATCTGCACATCTGTATTCTCCCTCTTCTCCACCAGGAGGCAAGCTGGCAGCAACTGAGTGGAACACTTGCCACCTCCTTGGCACGCCTTCCCGGTGCCCTGGGGAGCCTGTCCAGGGCAGCACCGGAGGTCACTTCCTCTTCCCCTCCTGCGCGTGCTGAAGGGAAGTGTCATGGGGAAGCGAAGGTAGCGTCCAAGCGGGTGAGGCCCCTGTGGCCGGGGGGCTCACACTTGAGGCCCTGGCCACCTCTTACTGACAGCGAAGCCCGCAGGCAAGAAGAGTGCTCTTATGCCTCCGAGATCGTCACAAAATTCTGAGACTGGAAACAGCTCTCACTCTATCTACTCTGCAGCCTGTTTCATCTAGGAGCTGTCCTTGCCCACAGCTCAAGTGCTTGGCAGCCACACGAGGAGCTGCCCAAAACTGGCTCAGGGAGGGTGGACACCAATCACTGGAAAACCTCAACCTCCAGAAAATAATCGGCTGGAATGGGGATTCCAGACACAGAATCCCGTGAAGTCAGGGCCACAGATGGGAGCACCAAGTGTGCTGTCGGTGCCCGGTCACCATCACACAGGGCTGAGACTGGCTCCACAGGTTCCCTCCGCCCGATCTGTAACCCAGCAAGGTCCCTTACATCAGTGTCCAACAGGAAGAAGCCACTTGTAAGTCTGCACTTCTATCCCAGTACATAAATTAGAGTTTGATTAATTTATCCCTATCTCCACTATACTACAAATGTCTAATAGTGTTCAATGGTAGTTTTCAAATTGGGATACCTACTCCTTGTATTTGTGAAATGAAATTATCTACCTCTTAAATTTAATAACTGGGCACAAAGATATTAAGTTCTTAACTTGTCACACACATAAGACAGCAAAGAAAAGCTCTGTCTATGGCTATCCAGCCTGCTATCTGAACATTTGCTTCATGTATTGCTAACAAGCAGATTATGATATGATCTTGTGTAAATGCTTTTCAAACTTTGCTCATTTTGCAGGTAGCCTGATTCCAAATTAAGATCCGATATATAAATATTAGATTGTTTTCTTCCCCAATTAAAACAAAGACTCGCAAAAACAATTAACTGAATATATAACTAATAAATATATAAGCCAATTTATAATTGAGAACAAAATAGAAATCCACAACTTACATCTGCTGGGACTTGTAGTTCCTCTTTGGCATATACTTGTTCTATCTTGACTAAATCCTTTGGGAAATATCCAAAAAAAAATCCAACCTGTATGAAAAAATGGGCAACAGGGACAGATGTCAATCAAATTCTGTGTGAGGAATATAAATGAGACACTTCTTAGCAGTGTCAGGAAATAAGCAGATAGGTAGATATAACCAAAAGAGACAGACACTTGCTATTATTATTACACTGGGACTGTATGTCAATAAAATTAAGTGCAGAATACTGTTAAGCCAACAGTTCTAAATCTTTGTAGTTTTTTCTATATTCAGCTTAATTTTAATCACAGAACACATAAAGTTAGATTTTAGAAGAAAATAAAAGCTTTGCATAAGAGATGACCGTATATTACATGACTAAAACTATGTGAATCAAAGCTCGTCAGAAACACAGCCCCAAATAACCTCTAAAAGGAATTTACCTGAACATTTCACAGCACTGCTCATAAACCAGCATGTAAATCTTTCCTAAATCAACAACAACAGCTAGGAAGACTAACAAGTAAAAAGAGAACTTTTGAAATATACGACCACTACATCAAATGGCATATACTGATATTATGTACTATCCCAGCTTTTTAAGAAACTACAAGTAAATGGGGAGAACATAAAATTACAATGTAACGCATACTTATCTACATGCCAAGCTTCAGTTTCATGCAAAATAAATCTTGTAGAGAACAGAATCCCATTCATTTTCCACATCAACAGGTGAGCTATGGAGCAGATGAGCAGAAAGAGGCCCTGAGAAACACTCTGTCTTGTACCAGCTGTGGCCTGAGAGGGAGCCACAGGCTTTTCCCCATCATTAAAGAAGACCAATATGCAAACCAAATACAGTGAAAGAAGCAAAGGACCCTTATCTCTGACCCTAAAATATTCGGAGAGTGGTCCTGCTGTGGAACCCATCTGAAAGCCAGCATTAGTAGTAGAACACTGCCTAAAGATTAGACAAGGTGGGTACTTAAAAGCTGCCTTACTGGCAGACAAGTCCGGCACTACAGGAAACCCAAAAAGACTGCAGAATAAAAACTAAGAAACAGAAGTGAGAAACAATCATTTCCCAAGGATACGGAGCACAAGATGAGGGGAGAGCCTGAGGGGAGTGACTCTCCTTCCTTCTGGGGAAAATTCTATTAAGGCTGAATCTGGAAAAGGGCAACAAACCAGAGATACATGGAGAAAGGAAAACATCTATCTTAGCTTAATCTTTGCCATCCGAGGCCTCAGGTTATCTAAAGCTTCCTGGTTTTACATGAGCTGGTATCCCATTTCTTACAATCTGACAAAAAAAAAAATGGTGCAGAATCCTGGGAGCTTGTGACGGAAGGATCTGATGTCTAATTTTGCCTCCATGCACATCCCTGCCAAGGCCCTGCTGCTCTGACTGGGGGCGGGTGCTCTGCTGCTGCTTCCAGAGGAGAGGACAGACTCATGTGCACTCCTCTCAGAGCAAACGTAAGGAAGGAAACACTGAGAAGGCGACGGGGCGTGAGTGGCTCAGCCAGCACTTGGCGGGTGACCATGGCACAGGGGCCCCCAGGCGGGGCCTGTGGGCAAGCAGGCTTCCGAGAGAAGGCAGGACCAGTGCTGCACCCCAGAAAGAGGGTTTCCAGAGGTGCACGCGGTCATGGGCCTAACCATGGCAGGAGGAAAATGCAAGTCCGGCTCCTATACCCAAAAGCTCAAGGATGAAGAGGGGAGAAACATACTAACTGCTAAATGAAAAATGCAGTGTCAGTGAATAGAAAAACAGTTCCCAGAATCAAATTATCAGGACACCTGTCTGAAAAATGGCTGTGCCTGACCACTTGACAAGTCAAGATTCTTCCCAAGGACTCTGCTGTGAACCTATTTTTATTGTGGGGCTTTTCCAGCTTTATTTTCTGCTGCTTGTTTGGCGTTTTACTGAGGGTGAGAACTTTCACAGTTGGGATAATCTCTCTAAGTTCGAACCATCCCAAGGCTGTCAAGCACCCTTGCTACTAGCGGAAATAGTCCCCATATCACACTTTGTAAAATGGAGTGGCCAAGTCGTGTAAGACTCAACCAGGTCACTCCTAGTGAATCCCCTCATTAAAGCACCATGGGGTCACCAGCTGCCATGTCTGATAGCAGCACACCCATTAAACTGGCTGGGACAGCACTCCCGGGAGGCCCCACAGGCGGGAAGTGGCTGAAAGAAGAGCAAAAGGTGACCAGAATTGTAATAAAAAGCAGACAGGGAAGCACACGGACACAATACTTTGCTTTCTTACAGAGTAGTGACAGCACAGATGACTAGGTAACTGCTCCTAGAGCTGATGCCTTTTACAGACAGTAATGACACAGAAGAAGGAAGGCACAGAAAGTCAGCTTAGGGCATGCATGCTCGAGCCGCTACGTCACAGCTTACAGGATTACGTCTACTGCTGTGAATCCTTTTTTGAAGGAAGCAATGAAGCTAAGACTTTTCACCATTTCAACCTCTCTTTTGTCTGCAGCACCCCAAAACTTGATCCTGAAGGGTGATAGCCAGAATTGGTTCTATTCTGTTTCGGAAACCTCTGCTGAGCCCTGTGCTGGGCCAGGCCCAGGCCCCTGGGAACACAGGGCCGTGTTCTGTTTTCAGTCTGGCTGAGTCAGTGGGCTCACTCAAAGACCCCAGGAACACTGTCGCTTAAATCTACAGTGCTCGACGACTCTATCAAAGTAAGAAAATAAAATGTGTCAAAACTTTACTTACGTTTCCAGCCCAAAGTTCAGGCGATCCCCCTACCAGTTTATAGTAGACATGTATAGAGTCACCTTTTTTAAAATTCACAAAGCGACAATCCGGGCCTGTGAAATCTCCAACAGCTTTACCCCAGCACATTAACACTATTATAAGGATAGAAAAGAAAAAACAACATATGTTAGAATTCAACCTTCACAGTGCATGCGGATTTATCAGGAAGTGTAAGAATCTCACTGTAAACGACAATTGAGGGTTTCCCATACTCTGCGATTGCTTCCAGTGCGCAGGCTCAAAGTCTATGAAATCCTTAGAACCTTACTGCTGTGAGCCACAACATCCCTGCAATTAGACAAGGGAGGGGAAAGTGTCTGTCTTTCCCTCTGGCTGCTGCCAAGAATCAAAAGCCTCGTCTCCCACTACACAGGGCGGGAACAAACTCTTGGTTTCCTCTCTTCCGCGCTAGGCCTGATTCTTCTGCTTCATAACCACAAAAAGCTTCACTTGGAAATGTGTGTATGGCTGTGCAGACACTGACTGGATGGAGCTCGGCACAGGTAGAGGTAATGCAAACTGGAAGAACATCTGCAGCCCCAAGGGGTCAATTAGCACGAGCTCCCACCAGCAGGCCCTGCCTTTAAGCTCTGCGCCTGCTCCCAGAACCAGTAAACACAGGCAGTTGTGTTTGCAGCCAAGCTGTTGTCTCAGAACAGGATCTGGGTAAGTTAACATACAGGATCTGCGTAGCTTAACTAGGAAGAGAAAGTGACTTCTTATGAATCCTGTCCCAACAGCAGGCAATGTTTACTCAAAGCAAATAATGTTGATTGTACTCAACATCAGGAAGCCTTTAAAAGAAAAGAAATCCTACCCTTATTTATATTTTTCTATATGCTAAATTAAAAAATGGACATTTCATTTGGCAGGGACAATGCCAAACTATAAGAATAAGTTAATAGCTACCATCCTTATAATGTGATCTAGAAACTGGGAGAAGTAGTATTTTTCCTTTTGTTGACAAAGTACATGTCATCTTCTGATGTGGGATGAAATGGACATTAAATGTACCTAGATGGCAGAAACAAGGTAGAAATGGAAACAACACATTTTCTAAAAGCCAATTTTATATAATGTACTCAGTATTATTCAGTATTAAAATATGTACTCAAGGAACAAATGTGCGGATTTGGAGGGGGTAGTTTGTTTTTAGAAGCTTCAATGTGGTAATTTTGCGATATGTTGGCATCTTAATTCACATCTGAGTAGGGGGCCAGGCTGAAGGGGTTGGGGCAGATCAAGGCTGGGGTTCTACCAGAATGCGAAAGGGCAGTGTTTCTCTTGGCCCCTTGGGTCCGGGGACTTGCAGTAACATATCAGAGGGCAGCATGGCCAGCCAGGCCTGCTCCCGTGCCTGCTGTGCCTGTCTGCATAGAGGGCCCTCAGGCTCTGTCACACCCTGTGTCCCCCAGCAGCTGTCTGGGCCTGAGGAGGCTCAGGCTGTGGTCTTCAAGGTGACTTCCTGTGAGGAGCCAGGTGGGACACCGCTGGGCAGCGAGCAGTGCAAACTCTGCAGGACAGCGAGCAGCTGGCTTTCTCCAAAAAGCTTCAGGGCCAGCGTGGCAGCCTCGGGGATCTGCCCTCGGGTCTCCTCCGGGAATAGCTACCGTGAATTAGCCTTACTGTGCTGTACTGTGCTGACTGTCCTGCTCCTTCATGGTATTGTGGGGATACAAACTTTCAGATTATGACATTTGTTTTTGGTAACATCAGTTTGAATATAAAAGCTACCCTGCAGGTTTCTCGCCCTTTGCACATGGACAGTCTATATGAATTTATGAACATCACTGTCGGTGAGTTAAGGGCTCCTGAGGCCCGGCCTCCCTGGGCCAGCGAACCCAGGGCGAGGTTCCAGCAACACCAGCCCCAAGGCCTCGGCTGGCTGGGCTCCAGCCCCCGGAGGGGCTGCGACGATGGCCTAACAACCCTCTCCCTCCGAGCAGGAGGATCTCCGCCGCCCCCCGCCCCGCCCCCCCCAGGCCTCCGCGGGCCTCAGAGCCGGGCGCTCAGAACACACCGCGCCAAGATTCTGGCCTCGTTCAGATCCTTACACGAGGCCTGGGGGTCGAAAGAAAACACACCCCAGTTCCCAAGGGCAGCTAGGGGGAGGGGCCCGCACCCCCACATTGCCCTGGGCAGGCGCCACCCACCCAGTGAGGCGGGTGGAAGGGGCCCTGCTGTCACTGGAACCCGAGCCCTCAGGGCGCCTCAGCGGCGGAGGAAAACAATGTCCACAACAAGTGGGCTCGTAGCCCGGGAGACCGGGTGGGGGTGGGGGACACGGGCCAGGGACCCCCGCCTGCGACCCCCGGGCACACCGTGATCCCCCAACCGCCCCAACCCTGGCCTCCCTCGATCCCAGTCCCCCATGTTTCCCCGCCCGCCCGCCCTCCCTCCCGCGATCCCCGGCGATCCCTGGGTACCCCATGACTCCCCACGGCCCCCGGACCCCTCAGGGCTCCCCTTGACCCCCATGGGCCCGCGATCCCTCATGGCTCCCCCGACCACCATGGGCCCGCGATCCCTCGTCGCCCCTGACCCCCGCGACGCCCCGGCCCGGCGGCCCCGCACTCACTGCTGCACTCGGGATCACCGCAGCTCTTGAAGTCCGAGAAGCGGCGGCCGCGGTCCTGAGACCGCTGTCCCCTCACCCGACCGGGCGGCCCGGACAGCAGCAGCGACAGCAGCAGGGACAGCTGCAGCGCTCGCCCCGCAGCCATGTTGCGATCCCGCCCGCGTTGCCGGGGGTTGGGGCCACGTCAGCTGCGTAGCGACGCCCCGCCCCCGCTGCCATGACGACCGCGCGCGTCGCCCCGCCCGCCCGCCCGCCCGACGCCGCCGCACCCGGCCGAGCTTCCTCGCGGGACTCGCTGGCTCCGCGGGCCGGGCGGCGGACGGACGGACGAGCGAGGCCGACGGCGCCCCAGCCCTGCCTCGGCGGAGACCCCGGCTCGGGGCGAGGGACGGGTGTCAGGCGGGCGGCGGAGCTTCCCACGCGGCCCGGGAGGACGCGGCCTGCGGGGCGGGGCGGGCACTGAGCCTCCAGCCGCGTCTCTCTGCCGCACTGCGGAGCTGCCGTCCAGCAGCAAGCGCATCTGCTTTTCTCTGACTAGGAGAGAACATCTGGCTTAAGCCATCATGAAGCTGAGTTGCCCGTAAGTCGGACCTACCATTATCATTATCGTTATCATTATTTAGCCGAGGCAGGTGGCATTTGTCTGTGGCCAGGGCTCCCCCGCGCCTGTGTCTGGTTATTCTTACCCTCAGCAGCAAGCCTTCCACCTGGCTTCTCACACTGACCCGACTCCCAAAGCCAGCGAAAACACGCGGTCCGCAGTGCTGCGCCCAGAAGGGGACGGACGGTGCTGGCCGAGCCGTCCCCTGGCCCAGCTCTGAGGCCAGGGCACGCGGGCTCCGCCGTCCTGCGCGTCTAGTGTGCGTGGGTGTGTCGCAGGCTTGGGCGTGACTGGCAGGCATCTCTAACTTACTGCGTAGGCTGGAAACCACACTGCGTTTTCTCTCAAACCCTACCGTCCAGCCCTCCTGACCTCAGAGATCAATAGGAAAGACACTTTAATGGCTCTGGCCCGGGGGTCCAAGCGCAGAACTTACTGACCAGTCCAACTTCGTTCCTCTCACCCCGGTCCGAAATGCGTTCATTCCACAGCTGTATTGAGACGTGATGGCCCACAGCACACTGCACGTTTAAAGTGTGCAATCCGACAACCCTGGACACACCGTCACACCTCTGAGACTCTGAGGAGTCCTCCTGCTTCTCTGTAACCTCTCCCGCTCCCCTGACTGCGGAACCCTCTGTCACTCTAGATTGGTTTGCATTTTCTAAAATTTGACACGAATGGAATTATACAGCTTGCACTCTTTTCTTTTTCAGCCCGACTTTCCCTCAGTATAAGCACCTGAAATCCGCGATGCTTGCCTTCCCTGCAGTGCCCGTGAGGAAGCCAAAGCCACCTCCCAGCTCGGGGTCTAAACATTGCTCTGCTTCCACCCCCACCTGCCCAGTATCTGTTGTCCCGGTTCCAGCCAGGGATATTTTTAAATGTGAATTTGATCTTGTGTCTCCTCGACCAAAGCCTTCCTGGGGCTTCCCTTTGCCCCTGAATGCAGTGACTTTCTTGTGGACCACACTGTCTCATTTAGTCTGACCACTCTCATCCCTTAGCCACTTCCTGGCAAGCTGCCCTGGCTCTGTTAGTTCAGATTCACCAAGCCACACCTGCCTCTGTGCCTTCACACTTACAACTTTCCCAAAACTTCGAGTAATTCTCCAAGCAGTCTTCTTGCCTTAGTGTCCCCATGTCGCCAAGTCTCTACGACAGGGGACAGTGGCACGTCACATGGCAGAGCCCTTCCCCAGACACCCTGCATAACAGGAGTGCTTCCCAGGAGCAGGGCCCACACCCATTTGATTGCTTTCAGAGCACTCACCGCCTGCCTTGCATTTGTTTACCCAACTGACAGCTTGCACCCTAACGCAGATGCAAGCCCCACAGCACAGGGCGTGTTGTCATGTCCACTGCTGTCACACCAGGACATGGGATGTCTGCAGTGGGCCAGGTACCTGACAAGTGACTGTTGGATGAACTGGCTCCTCACATGCTATCAGTCCGTCACACTGTTAGGCCAAGCCAAGACCCCAGATGTAAACAGCACCTGAGGAAACACCAGGAGAAAGGTGTGGAATGTGCTCCCCTCAGCGGTGGCAGCCCCAACACTGGGAACAGCCCACATGCCCCTGGTGTTGAACAAGAATGCTCTTCAGTGGAGGGTAGGGAAGTCCCACTGTGCTTTTTTCCTGCACTACCAGAATATTAAAGCACGTGAAAAGTACTTTTAATGTTTCCTACTTCCATTTAGAATAGAACTGGAGAAGACTGATGAGTGGAAAAAGCGAAACAGCAAAGTGACCTGATTGATTATTACTGTGCTGATGTCTACACTGAGTCGGCCTTAGAGGTCCTTCTGTGTTAGGGCTGAAGAACGGGCTGCTCAATCTGTAGAGTTTAGTAGGTTTTGATTTGGCTGCATTCTTTCAAAAATTTTTGCCTTAAAGAGATAGTAAACGGTCCGGTGGATACTGAGAAATCATTTCTCCACTGAGCATCATGAGGTGGCAGTGGTAGTTCTTCCTAGCAGCAGATGCTAATCCAGTGGATGACTCATCATTCATTTTTGCTCATAACATTTGAAGATGAGACACTGTTGCTTAACCTAAACTCTTGTTTTTTGTTTTTTTGAGACAAGGTCCTGCTGTGTAGTCTAGTGTGGCCTTGAACTCACCATGTAGCCCAAGTGGGCTTCAAACTTGCAGTGGCTCCTCCTACCTCAGCCTCCTATGTGCTGAGATTATAGGCATATGCTACTTAATCTAAACTCTTATCCCAAGTGTGTCATTTGTTAACACCTCAAGTGGGATTTTTCCTGGATAAAGGCTGGGTCATAGTCAAAAGTAAATGTGTCTATGTAGGGTGGTGAGGACATAGAAATATAGGATAGGGAGGGTTGCAGACCTCAGGGAATTGGAAGTCTGAGCGAGAAGGTGTCTTTGTTGCCTTGTCCTCGAAGGCACACAAGGCACACAATACCTAACACTTGTAAAGTAACCGAGGCGAGGTTCGCTTTGGCTCGAGGTTACAGTCTGTGCTCCAGCTCCAGGGCATAAGCAGCGCAGCACAGGGGCTCGGGGAGGAAAGCTGCTCAGGCTTGGGGTCGAAAGCTGCTCAGGCTTGGGGTCGAGCTCCAGAGAAGGGAAGAAGTGGGAGTGAGAAGCACCGGTCAGGCCACGCCCCAGCGGCCCGGCCCTACCCACCAGACCCCGCCTCCAGTAGCCCGAGGGCTGTGTCTCCCCGGGGTCCAATCCTCTTTAAAAGCCCCGCCCAGAACACAAGAGGCCTCTGGGACATTCTAGATCTGAGCGCGACAGAAAGTGAGCGGATGCACCTGAAACAAGCGGGAGAGAGCATCACAGAGCCCTTGCGAGTTGGCCTTGGTGCCATCCAGGAGCCTAGGGAGGTTCAGCCCTGGAGTCCCAGGAGAACCTCCCGGCCATCAGCAGAGGAACAGTCTGCGGAAGGGTTGCTGAGGACCTCGAACAGATTTACCCTCCCCCATTAAACATCTGAAGCAGACGGAATACATACGGGATAGTGTTCAGACGCTGGACAGTGAGCCGGAGGAGCAGGGTCCCTGGATGAAGCCCAGCGGGGGAGATGGGTGCGATCCGTGTCCCACTCACTCGGAGTCCGCAGGTCACAGCCAGGGACGGAAGCAACAGGAAGTCGCCCTGAACCAGAGGCGGGCTGTAAAGTTGGGGTAGCCAACAAGTAGAATTCACAGAGCAGAGTATAGGCAAGGGAAGAGCTCTGTGTGTGTGTGTGTGTGTGTGTGTGTGTGTGTGTGTCGGGGGGAATTCCAGACATCTGTGGGGGCCTCCTTCAGATCTGCTGAGTGACAGCAAGCACATGCGTGGAAGCACGTGGGGGAAATTTATAATATTAGCCCAAAGAGATCAGATTCCACTGTCTTTAAGGGTAACTGAAGAGTTGTAAGTAAATCCTAGTAGTCTTAGTAAAAATAAAAAACACTACAATTGGTCATAATAAAGAGAGAAAGTGACAAGAAACACATTTCTCTGTCAGGCTAACCTGCAGTGTTGTTTCCTGTGGGTATCCTGAGGTCTTCTGTCTTCCTGCCCTCCTCCCAGAGTTTTGGCTTTTGTACCAGTGTCTAGGAGACGGCTCACCCTCACACGTTGGCTCTGTCCTGAGGATGACAGGTAACTCTACATTCTCATCATAACCTTCAGAGGGGAGCTGCTAGAAGATAAACAGGTGTCTTGCTATCGCCAGTTACCTCATGAGTAAAATTGGGGGCATGGGGGGAGGACTATCCTGCCACCCGGTCAGTGCTGAAATGTGTTTTGCTCCAAGTCCTATACATTGAAGAGTTAAAGAGGAAAGCGAGGATGGGTGGTAAAATTTGAGCTAGGCTTTCATGAATACACAGGAGTTAGAGTCTAAAAAATAGAGAGGAGAGGGCAAATGAAGAAAATAGCTTAGGAAAAGGCACAGCAGAAAGTGTTGTGTACAGGACAGTAGGAAGCCCCATTTCCCTACAGCGAAAGGGTTCTGCTGGAGCGATGCAGGACAAGGTTGGGTGACTGAGACGGGTCAATTAGGAAGACCTTTGGAAACCAAGCCTGAGAACTTGGAATAGAAATATAGAAAGCTACCAGGCTTGAAGGAAAGGGATTGTATGACTGAAGCTTAAGTGAATATCCTGGTCCAAAAGCCAGGGCGTGCCCGGCAGAGTACATCTCTCCCCAGAGTGGAAGTCCTGTGGAGGCGAGAGTGCTGCTGGGAGTGAGTCATACTCGGGCCACTTCGTCTGCCAGGATGGACTGTTTGTCCAGCCCAGACAAACAGTCCATGTTCTATCGCACAGATAATGAAACTCAAACATCTGAAATTGCTACTGCTGCATAGGTGTACATACCAGTTCCTGTTTCTGGTTCCGCCTAATTTACCTTGGCACTATTTGCACAGAAGTCAAATATTTGGTGCCTTGAGACAAGTGCAGAGCAAATCTGGGGGTGTGGCCTGTACACGTCACTTTCCACAGTGCAGACTGCCTGGCTTTGTCCATTTAGCTTTCAGAGCTACTTCTTTCCCAGGAAAACAGCAAAGGCGGGGAATGCAGTCCAGAGTACTGCGCTAGGAAGCAGAAGTCCAATGGCATGACCTGAGACAGGCGATCGGCTTTTCCGAGTCTCAGATTCCTCATCCGGAGCACTGGGGCCAAGGTTAAGGCTTTTTAGGGATTTTAAACAAGCAAATGAGAAATGCATAAAATTGTTGTTTATGTTGTTTAAATAATTAAACAAAAATCTCAGGCAGTGACAGCCACTATAGATGACTGAAGAAGCACAAAGTCTTGGCCACCAATGGCCTCGTCACCAAGGAGCTGTTTGCAGACAGTGCTCACCCCGAAACTTTCCTCTTCTCACTGAAGAAAGCAGGGCCTCTCGAAACTGCTCAGACTGTGCTGGGAGATCCAAGTGTCTCCAAGAAACACAGAGGGCTGAGGAGGATAACATGCCATCCTGCTGACGGCTAGACGAGGCAAACCTCCTGATCCTCAGTGTTTCAATCTAGAAACAGCAGGACCATTGTGAAGTCTGTATTCAGTCCTGGACACCAAGCAATCACTGCAGGAAAAAGAAGAGTCTCTGGAATTAATACAAAAGCTCATTCCTACCTAAGTCCACATGGAACAAGAAGTGGAATTCGTCAGAGGATCAATGGTGATGCCACACCCAAGTGGTGAAATGGAGACCCCAAGCATTACCTGACACTGGCTTATTTTTACTGATTCCCTAGACCAATGCTGTCCAATAGAAATACAGTCATCAACTGCATATATAATTTAAATGTTCTAGAAGTTGTGTTTTAAAAGTGACAACAAGCCGGGGATTTAGCTCAGTGGTTCCACCGCCTGCCTTTGAAAGCGCAAGGTCAGGAGTTTGATCCCCGGTACCAAAAAAAAAAACAAAACTCTCTCTCTCTGATTAGCAGCTGTATAGTGTTCAAATGTACAGCTGCATCATAATAAAAGTTATCATTTCAATGTGTAATCAATATAAAACATTAATGAGATAGTTTATATTTTTTAGTCCATAAGAAATCTGAAATATTTGGGGTTTTT